>VXBT01006413.1:132198-165175 GCA_013400235.1 Oriolus oriolus
GGAGGCCCCTCTCCGGCCCGGCACACCCCGCCCCGCTGCCCCAGGATGGGGCCCGGTACGGCCCAGCCCGCCCCTCGGGGCCGCGGGCGATGGCGGTCGCACCGTGCCCTCAGACACGGGGCGGCGTTGGCCGCAGCGGGGCACGGCTGGGCTGTGCACAGGAAGGAAAAGCGGTCAAGTTGGGACCAACTCTGGCGGGCGGGTCCCGGGGACCGACTGGTGCGGGGGAAGGCCCACGGCGGCCCCAGTCCCGGCCCCCGGTCCCGCCCCGGGCGGCGGCCGCTGGTCCCGGGGCCATCCGGCTCGAAACCGCCGGCGCTGCCGTGTCGGGGGCGGCTTCCTTGGGATGGAAATGTCAAAGAGCCCCTTTCTCGCAGGGTCACAGACCAGCGCCGGATAAAACCGAAAGTTACAGCGGGTGGACAAAAGGTTGTCCTTTCCTCCCTTTCCCGCCGAGGGAACAGCGCTTTCCTGCGGTGGGGGCACCGCTCAACTTCGCAGCGTTGCAGGAGCCTCAGAGCTGCACGTTAGCGATGGGGGTGTTCTGGGCCAGGTTTTGCTTATTTTTGCCCCGTGGGTTTTATCTTGGCAATTCCAGTTGCTAAAGGCAAAAGTGGAAAGGTCGTACCTTTAAGCTGTCAGAAGTCGTAACATTAATAGTGTGGCAAAATTAACTTGAACAAAAATTACGTCTTATATACTAAATCGGAGTTTTCAAAGTGTAATGCTAAGATTAGGCTATGATATCAAGTAATGCAAGTTATGCGTATTTATTGTATCTCGGTGGCTGTGAGAAATATTAGATTTAACCTTGGCTGGGTGATGTTTAACACTGAAGGTCGCTATTAACTTCACTCCATCATCTCATTTCACACACCAAACATTTAGTAGTTTAAAAATTTTTGTATTTAGGCATCACAGACACCACTGAAATGTGACTGTTGAAGTGACCCAATAGTTTAACATGACAAGAAGTCGGTTTGGTTTAGATGTCGAAAATTTTTATCTATATGACTATGTATGATACAAAAAATAGATATTTTTCAAAGCTGACCACTTACTACAGGTAATTTTCTCTGTAGTTATTAATGTGTCCTTTGTAAACTAGAAAAGGAGCACTTTTTCAGCAATGAATTTTATTTCTACTGGGTTTATTGAGAATTAAGTTGTTTTGGAAAATCGGGATTAAAGTCACCTCATTAAAATGATGATTGATCATTTGTCATGATAGTGGTACCATATGATATTGTCGACTTTTACCAAATTGCTGTTTTCCAGATATTTCCCCTAATTAGGGGGTACTATAACAGTATTTGTTGAGCTCTGCTTGTTATTTCAAATCTTTCAAACTACAATGCCTTGTCATGTAGTGCTCATATTAGCCAAAAAGCCAAATGATGTTTAAAATCTCTGTACTCACCCACATCTCCAAATTGCAATTTGAAAAAAAAAATGGCCATACATATAAATTTAAGCAATAATTTCTTTTTCATATGGTGAAAAGTGTGAGTTAAAATGCACATTCAGATGCATATCTACACAAAGGGCTTGCATGGGTATCACTTTATATTTTTTATTATATAGTGATAGTTCTTCCACACACAACTGCTCATGAATTTTAAAGTTTTATTTTTTAATATCTGCCAATTGCACTAGGGAGGTAGGAAGAAAAAAAATGAAGCTGAGTTGATTAAATTATTTATCCCTACTGCTGAAGTGAGTTTGAAGGCTCCTTGAATGTATCTGATTTCTTGGCTCCTCTTTCTCCCCTTCCCCCCTCAATTCTTCCTGGTTATTTCATCCATATCATCCTGCCAGCAACAATAAATTCACTTTTTTTTTTTTCAAGTAGGAAAACTAAAGACAGATATTTGTGCTGGGTTTGCTATATGTGTCACATTATATAAAATAGGCAGCATCCTTTTTTTTGTGATAGAAGTTGATGGTACCTTCAATTTTCTGTATTCTTATTTTGTAGTTTACTTTTTGCCTCCACTTTCAAATTTAGGAACAACTAAAATGTTTAAACGTACGTTGCTATAATGTTTGCAAAATTGCAATTTTAATAAATTTATACACTTCATTGCTAAGATTTGTGAGTATCAAGTTCTGCATATTTTGGTACACAAACATTTGTCCTCTGTTGTAAACACTTTTCTGCAAATGTTTTTTTATTTTTTTGAGAAATTATGACATAGTTTCTTTTACAGTACACAGTTAGCATTCATTAGTGTTAAACTTAACATGTATGTATTTGCTTCCTATTAAAAATTAAAGAAAAACATGAAGAGAGTTTGCATTACTGTTGGACTTGGTCATCCTAGGTCTTACGGATGAACTGTTAATGCTTTAAATTCCTCTAATCTGCAATCTGTTAAGGGGAAAAACAGTAATTGATTTGTTTTCTCTAAAATGTTTTGTCTCAAAAGTAAACATGGAGCTTGCAGAACTGTGATTTTGGCTAGAACTGCAGTAACATGTAAGCAGGAAAAAAAGCATTGAATTATTCATTTGGTTCACTTATCCATCAGCTTCTCCAAATCCAGACATTCCTTGTAGTACAACATTTTATTTAAGCAGTCCAACATTGGTGTTTTCTTTTTTTTTTTTTTTGAGATCTCTAGCTTGGAGGATGTTCTTTTTTTTGCTGAACTGCTAGAGGAGTGTGGAATCAGTGGGGATTAGCGCCTTTTAATCTACTACATCTGTAGTGGGTCATCCAACACTGCATTACTCTCTATTGCTGTATATGATTAAATGACTGGAAATATTGAATGTTGCCCTTGAAAATAAAGCTGTAAGTGTTAGATGAGCAGCTTCTGAAGAATTCACGTCTAAACGAATCTTTTGCTTCGGTAACTTTAGCCCTGGAATACAAGAGAGGACTAGAGCATTAGAAAATGTAAGTTGAAATTGAAGCGGGGGAGCATTTGAAACGCATCATTATATTAATTATGGCATCGCACAATATACTATGTCTTAGAAGTAACCCAACATCTTATTAGCCCAGTCAGGATGGGAGGGTGGTATGTCTTGAACATACTTATTTTTGTGAGTGGTGCTTTTCTGTAACCTGGTTTCATACTGGCAAGCAAACTAAACTACAACATCTCATCGAAGATGTTGCTTAACACCTTTGAACACTGGCCAATATGAAGTTATAAGTAAGCACCATTTTTTTGTATACATTTGGTCATATTATGTGTTTATTGCTAATTTTCATGCTGCCAATACTTTGGGCATCTTATGTCCTTCCAATTCAAAATGAAACTTTGTCCTCTCTCTTTACAATTACATGAGTATGGTAAATTACCTGTGTAACTCATTTCATCTTGATGTGGCTATGAAAGGACATACCTAACATATTTCAATGCAGACTTCTATTTTTAACGTAGTGTATAGCTCTCCAATATTTTCTTTCCAAATAACAGTGAAGGGAGGAGTTGAGTGAGTTGGTCGTAAATGATTAATACATTTCATTGAACCTTATGAAGGCCCTGATCCTGCAAAGAACTGCCCGTGCACTTCACTGTGAGCCTAAAAGTGCCCGTGACATCATGGGCAGAATCGGGGCCAAAACAGGGTAACACTTGGAGGTGAACATTGGAAGAGGATGAAATACAGTGAGCCTCTAAAGTATGTAACGTATCAAATGCATGCGTTGGTGAGGAAATACATTTTTTGGCTCAAATATCTATACTTCTGTCAAGCAGCACTTCCCTATTATTTCATTGTGCTTTAGCCATAGTGTTAAAACAGCTTCTTGAGAAAGGATGTCTCTGTTTCGTCCACATTTTAACAACATCCTCTCACAAATTCCCCCAATCCACTCTAAAACCCTTGTGAGGAGGGTGAGGTTATTCAGAGAAACAAATGAAAGATTATGCTTTCAGAATCCCCATTAAAACTATATTTTTTCATCTGCTTTCACATATTCAGGACTATTTCTAAACTCCCTAAAGCTACAGAGTCTTTTAGCCATATCAAATATAAGCAACCTACTTGCTAAGAACACTTACTGTTCCTAAAAGTATCCTAATATGACTGTAATAGAAACATGTTAACCAACTTATTTTTTAAGGGAGAAGAGGTGAAATCTGTTCAGGAAAAACAGGATACTTAGATCTTTTGGCCTTTAAAATATTTTCCCACCACCATTCTGAACTTTTTCTTTTTTTTTTTTTTTAACTGGTGGAACATTTTCAGTGTAGAACACAATATTTTATCTGGGGGAAATTTGAGTCTGTTGTTAAGAGCAGCAAATCACTCCAGTTGTCCTCTTACTTGAATTCAAAAATTTCACCTTCATCACCTACTGTCCTTCCTACTTTTCCCTACCAGTTTTTAGGCCAGCTCTAGGACAGAATATAAAGAAGTGGATCCTTTGTGGCATAATGCTGGTGTCCCTGAAGTGAGAAAGGCTATAGAAATAGCATATAGTCTTGTAATTTCAGAAATATCCAATCAAATTGCTGAAAGAGAAATATTAGCTTGTGGAAATATCTGTTTATTAGAAAGGAATATTACTATCAATTTTTCTTGATAGTTGAAATTTTGCCTTTTGGACATGTTATCATTTACATTAGTGCCATTGAAAAGAAGATAAAAAATTACAGTGTATCTGTTAGGGTGGTAACAGTGATGTCTGTTAAGACTCCTTAGCTTTAGATGAGGAAAAGGAGATATCTTCATTATTTCACATTTATGAATCTTCTTAATTTACTGCTTTAGTTGATACAAAATAATGATTTTATAAAATTAAAGGAAACTTTCAGGGGAAAAATTGGGGGGGTTTACCTTTTTTTAAGGTCAATACTGATTTTAATGAGGTTATGCAGTGTGTACAGGCCTACTAAGAGAGAAGTTACTGTGATCAACATGGTTCTGTCTTATTTTCAGTAAATATTTTACCATTTCTATTTTTTGTTTTCTTCTGCAAATTATTTCCAGGAATAAACTGGCTTCAATTTTCACTTCATTTTTTTAAAAATAACTTAATCAAAAGGAGCAATTAATAAGTGCAGAATTCTTACTAGCCCTCTGAAGCACAGATGAGTATATGGCATATGCTAGGTTGTGCCATAATGCTTGCCATTGTCCCCTACAATTCAAGACATTACTTCTTTAAATATGTAAAAAATGACAGCAAGTATGTTGGACAACAGTTTTCTCATTGTATTCTGTGAGTACATTCATTATGTATTATTAGTCCTTAATTGTAAAGATGAACTAATATAACCATTTATCTTGGCAAGCCCATTATTTATAATCTGTACATTAGAAAACTTCATGGATCTACATGGATGTTTTCTTCTATAGGTACTATTCAGATTTTTGACATAGGGGATGAGAAGAAACTTATTAGGCTAAATCTGTGGCTAACCTAATCCACCCTTTGTAGGCAAACTGTATCTCAACATAGTAAAAAAAGTCCTCTCTCTCCCTCACCCTCTATCCCCACCCCCCAAAATTCAGTTCTTCGTTTGTTTTGTTCACCACGCTGCATTAACACAGTTTTCCCTTGTGTGCATCTGCCAGTGTACAATTTAGCCACGGGCATCTGTAGACCTTGTGGTGATCAGTATTGCAGGCAAAAGCCATATGTGTTTAAATAAAAAAAAAATCTCTTTATTTCATTTGCTGTTTTAACTGGATGGATAACTTCTGTGCCTCAAGACAGGGGAAGAGAAAATACAGAAATAATTAATTGCCTCTATTCTTGAGGCAGTTTCATTTTCCCTCTCCAATATGGAATGCTTGTCAGCTTGCCTGATAAATGACTGCATGTATTTGCATAGATTTTACATTAACACAAAAATTAGTTTTATTTGTGAAAAACTATTTTACATAATAATGCAAAATCTAGCATTATGGATTGTGTTTCCAAACTTGAGAGACTGTGGAGAAATGAGGGGTTTTTTGTGTTTGCTTTTCTAAATTCTGTTTGATTTGTGTTGGTTGGTTGTTTTGCTGATTTTTTTGTTTGTTTGTTTCATGTCAAGGTATATTAATTTTAGGTTTTGTATTTTGTGTTTGTAAAAACAACCAAGTCAAGGTCTCTTAATGTTTCTAGACCATTTATTCAGTCTTTCATAGATTGAATTATTGACGGTGGTATGAAAACAACTTTTTTCATAGATATCTACACATTCCATTTATTAAATACACACTTAAATATTAATACAATTGCAAAATTTCATGGAACTATTTTGAAAAAAAAATTACATCAAATTTAGTTATTAAATGCAGAATGAGAATATACTTTAAGTTTCTAAAGCTGCTATTAAAATAGTGCTCCATCAGGTATTCTTTCAGAGCATTAATGTATTGCATTAGATTGTATGCTAGTGTAGGACTATTTTTTCCCTATATCTAATAACCTGTCTGTTCTAAGCAATTAGGCACTTCTAGCTTGGAGTGACAGCACTATACCTCTAGTTAAAAACTGTGTTTTGTTCACGATTTGTCATGTCCATAAATAAAATCTACAAATCCATCAGTCTGAAATATCTCTGAAGGAAAATATACCGCCCTAATTTTAAGCCAATTGTAGTTATTTTCAAGTGACATGAATTGGGTATTTGCTCATAGAATAAACCTGGTGTCTTGTTGTCTAAAGGCAACTGCTAATTGTATATCAGCCAGTTCTCCATGCTGAAAAAAATACAGTTGCATTCACTGCTGTTATTTCATGGTATATAACAAGAAGAAAATATTGCTCCTTATGAAACATGCTATACTTGATGGCAACTTAAGGCAAAAGAGTGCCTTTGCCACTTCTTAAATCTGGGACACCCTAGGTGCCAGCTGTCACTGCTCAGCTAATGATGACAAATGCCCCTCTCTATGCAGATTGCAGAGCTTGCAGGCTGCTATAAAAGGCAGTCAGATTACCTTTCTTCAGATAGTAACTTAACCTTTTAAACTCAAGTGTCAGAATGAAATTATTAGCTGGGATAGTTTCAATATCTGTTTCTTTAAAAAGAAAAAAAATGAAAAGAAAAGAAGGCAGTGACTTCAAATAATACTGTAGCACTCGCATTCACAAATCATTTTTGCTTCTCTAATCTTTTAAAAATAGGAAATTGCTGCCACTGTGCCTGTGAGCACTCTATGGAGTTTGCTGGCATTGAATGCATGAATGCTGAAGTTGACCTCTTGGTTGCACTACACAGAAATGGGGCCAAGTGGGGCAAATTCTGTCCTTGCTTATATCCGGGCAGCGTTAGTGATGCACAGATCTGACAGATCACAGGTTAATGGATGCTATTTGTAATAGACCTTAATTGATCTTAGGTATTGTGGATATACTCAGCTCTCTCTGTGGCAGTTCATGTTATCACTCTAAGTCTATGAACTTCCGCTAGATTCCACTCTGTCAAAATAACTGGGTATCTATTTTGTGGGTAAGAGTGGTTTCACAGAACTCAGTGGCACGTGGTTAATATTGCTAATTTAAATATATTCTACAGTCAGAGAGTTGGAGTTACTTTCTGCGTTTTCTTGGAAGTAGCTAACAGATGTGGCAATATTACATAGTTCTTTAACAGTACGTCAGAAGCGTAACACAGTTCAAGCACTGAATATGCCACCTAAAGGTGTAGGATACTTCTTGAGTGTGTGCACATACATCTGTCTGTATTTTTCTGTGCATCAATTTCCATGTGTTTATACACTTGAATACAAAAGTAAATAGACATAGGGGCATTCATGTCAGTATGTGTACACATGAACTACCCTACACATGTAACATCCAAACACTATATATTTCCATATTTATATTAAAGTACTGACATATATGAGCATGTTTAACTAGAGTATTATATTTGCCATTAAATCAGTCTGTACAGTGAACTGCATATGAACATCAGTTTCCCTTTAAGCAAGAGCTTATTTTTATTACAGTAAACAAGGACTTACACCAGTATTTTTCAAGAACACATCTCCATAGCAGTGGGCAATAATAGAAAACTACAGAAAAGATGGGGAAAGACTTTTAATGAGATGACCAGGAACACTATGCTATATGTATGGAAAGAAGTAAATAGCGAGAATAGGAGGAAAAACTGTGCATTTAGTAATAGATTGGAATGTCCCGGACAAAAAATAGTTATTATGATTTGCTGAAAGTACGGGAGGAAGAAAAAATATGTACAAGTTTACAGAGAAAGTTGAGATCAATGTTGCAATAATTGCAATGTGGTTGATTCTGTAGTAGTCATTAAAGGAAAGATAATCTGATCCATGAATATAATTAATATTATTTTCTCCAGAAAATAATAGATCTGATTGCTGATATGGGTGTTCTCAAAGAGCTTCAGTCAGTACTTACCTCTTTTGATAGTACGATGTGTGAAAGGGAGATGATGGTTAATATTATATTGGAAATGTTTCGTATTGAAGTTTGGGGATGAGTGTTTTTGCCTGTGCATAAGTATGTTAAATTTAACATCCTGTTTTGTTTTGTTGCACCATGGTTTTTTTTCTGTAAGTCATTATGTTCAAGGTATTTAAAACTATACATTTTATTATTTTGAGCAAGTGTAGCACAATATGGGAAATAAAAAAAAGACAAAGATCTAGTGTTTCATACTCGGCCTTCTCAGCTTGTTGGTTGAATAGGCATCAAATGAAGTCCAATGCCTATACAAAAGAAATGTTCCTTGTTTGGATTTGCCCCATCTGTGTCATCTGGTGGCTTATGCAATAGGAGGTGTTATCACATGAATCCAAATGCACAAGCCAGTTGTTTTATGGACTCTTTCTGTGCTTGGAGGAGTTTATAAGTTGCCCACTCTATTGTGTGTCACTCCCAGATGACACGTGTGCATTCTGCTGAGCATATTTTGGGGGTAATTATAACTAATGAAGCCTGGTACACAGCTTGTTCACAGAGTGATTTATTCTGCTCCTGTCTGATTTCTGAGAGTTCTGTAAAATGGTTATATTGTGCCCTCCACTTTGGACATGTATGGGAGCATGTGGTATTGAGTCCATCAGAGAAAATTTGCTATTCAGTGTACCACAGACTAATTACAAAGATATTGGCTGGGTACATCTGCTTAAAAACATAGAGTCAGATTGAAATTATAGATGGGATCTCTAACTTTTGGGATATTGACTTTTGTATGGCTCTTGTTTAGTCGTTTACTCTTTCCAGACTCGCAGTAACCCACTTAGATGTACTGCTGTTAAATGGCTCAGAGTTTCTGTGAACCCCATAAATTAAGGTTAGGTTCCCTTCATACCTCTTAGCAAAGCAGATTTTGTTATGCAATTTGAGTTTTGATAGGTGGTGATATTTTGTGGAAAGATGGATTTAAAAGTTGGGAAGAAAACACCTTGTAGCTTTGCAGGTTTCATAAAGCAACAACAACAAAAATTCATTACTGAAGCATGGGTGTCAACCTTTATTTAACCTTAGATCTGTCATTCTCACCCTAATTTATCTTGACTTACCAGTCTCTCAGGCAAGTAAATCCACTGACATTAGTGGGACTCACCTACTATACAAGAAGTACTCATACATATTTTTGCTAGAATGATTCTAAAAATATTTTTTCCAAGATGCTAACATGCCTCTGAAATCACAGAGTAATGGTGTGCACAGAAGCTTCAGGGTGTCCAGATTCACAGCTATCCACGGAGGCTGGATGTTTTCACAAGTATCTTGACATCAGTGTTCAGTAATAATAGTCTTCACTTATGTCTGTCTTCAGTTATGTCAGTTTCTTCCATCTTCACCCCTAACTTTGTATCCAGATTTGAAAGACTTTTGCATTTTATTTTTTTCAGTACTTCAACAAAACTTTCTTTCTTTCTTTCTAAAAAAAAGGGAGACGTTAAAAGTTACGATACTGCTTGTAGGAATGGGAGAAGGGATAAATACTTACTGTGGCACACATTTAATAAAAAGCATTTTATAAGGTTGGAAAACAACTGACTAGAAAATACAGTTCACATCCTTCCTACTGGCTGCATGAATAGAAAAATAGTGGTACTGAGAATGAATTATTGTTTTAATCTGTTCTTGTGAAAACAACCTGGGATGTCTCAGACGATATAAGCAGCATCGGGAGTGAGAAGGTATCTCTAGTTCTGAGGAGTGAATAGTGTAAGATAACATACACGTTAGGCAAGAGGATGTGGTCACCAGCAGACCTGAAGTTTGCCTGTGCCCTAACCTGTCCCAGTAGTGACATTAATAGTATTGATAGCATTTTTCGAAATCAGTAGGATTTTGAATCACTGAGAAAGGAAACAAAATAGAATTCCCACCTAATTTTTAGTCTTGATAACCATGAAGATAAAAGTGTCAGAAGGTCTGATGATGGTTTCATTTTTTTTCCTAAATTTTTGTGTGTTATGTAAGATAACTATCTTACAGAAGGTAGAAGTGCTGTTTGTATATGATGAGTGTGACTATACCTGTGTATAATATGTGTACTGAATTTGAAAACTGGCTGGTTTGCTGAGAACAATTGTATCATAAAGTAGCAGCTACAGTCCACTTATTTTAAATAAACAGAATTTGGTTTTGGTCTTTATGCTTTGTTCTGAACTTCTTGCATATACAAAAGTTCTGAGGACAATTTTCACACGATGATTTATACTGATATAAAATCTGACCTGGTTTTGGCTTCAATGATGATACAGTTGTGATAGGTTTTGACTTCTGGGGTGAAGCACATAATATCTGGTTACGATGCCAAATATTACAAGAGGCCTGCTAAATTGTCAGCACATATTTATAATCGAAATACTTAGATAGGAGTTAGGATACAAATCACAGATGAAAACAAGGATTTTTCATGTTTTGTAAGGTTTTTTAGGTTTTTTGTGTATTCTTTGTTAAAGTGCTGTGACAAAGTACACTGACTGATATAGAAAAAATGAGCAGTTGTTCTCCTTGGAGAAAGATTGTAACATATTTAAAGACTAGTTAACTGGAATTATGGGTTTGTGCTATTCAAATATTGCAGCTGTCAGGTGTAGTCTTGGCCACTAAGTATCTACTCATGTTTAGTCAGAGTACATCTGCTCTATATAATTTTAAACATTTAATAAAATGTTTAAGACTAATGGTCCAAATCAAGCGCTAGCTAAAACGATGACACTAATTACATCAGATGTAGTTAGGTCAGTGAAGCTTACATGTCAGTCATTCTTTTGCGCTGTCCAAACTTTTGTTGCAGGAACTCATGTGTTAGTTGGCCTCTGGAAGAGTTTGTTTCACAGAAGAGTTTGGCCTTTCAAAACCTGGGAATTGCAGCTGTACTGTATTTCACTCCCTGTACTATTTTGCTTTATTCTGTAAGCTGCATTCATTTTATTTCCATTTTTCTGCTACTTTACATGAATTTTGTGACAGGAATGACTATTTCAGTCACTGTGATTCTAGAAATTTCTTTATGCTAGTGAATATGATATGCTTATCATATGGGTAGATGAAAATAATTTTTCATATGAGTATTTAGGAAATAGTAGGAAAGTAGGACACATTAGTACCTGCAATGGTAACTGGCAAAAATTGGAAACAAGAAGCTAAGGTGCCTTTTGGGCTTTAAATTCTTACCTTGTTAATCTCACCAGTATTAGCACTGGACTTATGTTTTTCCTGGTAAGCCATTACCTTCCACTTTCCCCGGTAGTCTCCCAGATTTGTGGGGCCTGGCTGCCTAGTTGGACTGTTTTCTAGAAATTCTGAAAAAGTGTGGAGAAAAGAATGTTTGCCATATTCCATATGTGCTGATCAGTCACATGGTGGACATATTGGACTGCTTGTAAAGCAAATGCTGGCCTGTTTGAGTTTACTAAATGCATAAGGAATTTGAACTCCAACCTCACACTGACCCTTTGGTAGTCTATGTGTTGTGCAGTCAAAATTATAGTGATTCCATTAAACTTTCAATTTTTATACCACTTTAGTGAAGTTTATACAACTCTGTGGAATAGAAGAAATAAATCACAAACAAGGCGACAAGCAAAAAAATATGCTGTGCTTTGGTTAGAAAAAAAGTGACTGAATGAACTGAAGATCAGGGCAAAGAGATCAAAGAGAATGAATTTGAAATGGAAGACATGAAAACTTTTCAGGCAAAATTAATTTAAAAATGTCTAGTAAAATTTGTTTCATTGAAGGGGCTGGACTAAAAAACAATATAACATTCCCAAGGGGGAAATAAGGACAGAGGACAAATTAGGAAGGAAGAAGTAGTTCTTTACTTAAAGAAGTTTGAAATAAAGGAGAAACTGTAGGGCTTTCTTCACATAAAGATAAATGCCATAGTAAGCAGAAATCCCAATTTTGAAGAGTATCTCCCAGTACACCTAAGCACAGTTGGCCCATGTGATAACTCTGATGGGAGTATGCTGTAAAATGTCACCATTCTCCAGAATTACTCCTGGCTGTGCTTGAACTGAGCCAGCCTCAATGTAGTTGCTGCTTTTGTGGGCAGAAGTCATTGCTTTGTGAAAGCAAATAAGGTAGTTTTCCAAGAGCTGGTCTCCAGAGTCCCAGACAGTGACAGCAGTCTCTTCATCCTCCATCACTGACCTAAAGGTTAACCTGTCCAGAGGCTTGTGAAGTCTACTGTAAAGGAAAGCTTTTTTAGTGTGGGAAACAGTATATCTGAGAAGAGGGGACAACAGAGAATCTAGAAATTTTGAGGGAACACATGTAATGAAGCTCATGGCAAATCTTTAGAAGTGTAGATAATTATACTGACACCTTGGCTGGTATTTCTTTACCTTCTAAATCAAGTCCTAATGAGAAGGACTGAACAAGACCTTTGCATATGCACAAACTGCTGAACTTACTTTTTTGCATGGTGCTGTAATGTTCTTAAATGAATGTTACTGAACATGAAACTTGTGAGGGCTGCATTCACAGGCCTATGTTATTTGTTACTGGGCTTGTTTAATGTTTATAGAGTGACACACATTTCTGTGTTGCCTTAGAGAAATAAAAATTATGTTATTCTGGCCTCATTTTACTGCTAATTTTGGCAAATGCAAGAAATTGTGAAAATAAATAGAAGGTAGACATAGTGGAAAGGGTAAAAAGATCCTAATAAGTAGAGATGGCTACTTCATGCAGAAAGCTGGTATATCTGCTTTTTTTTTAAACTCAGTATAAAATGACATTTCTAAATGGACAGTGATGTAGGGAAGAAGTTCTGTTTAGTGGTTAGGACTGGGAGAAGCACCAGTTGAAAGACAAAGGTAGAAGGTGTGAGAATTAGATTTCCATTTGATGTTTATTCAGATTGGTTGAGGCTGCTGAGAATTCAGTCAGAGGTGTTTGAATGAGATGTGGTGGCTAGTACAGGACGGAATATTTCACTCTTCCTGTTCCCAGGTGGATGAGTTGAGGAACAAAGGGTAGGCAAGCTGTAAAGTAAGCTAACTGAATCAGACACGAATGGTGTCAGAGTTTCCCAGAAATGCACAGTTCAGTGCATGGACACAATACATTCAGCTGCAAAATTTACATGTATATAAGAAAATGGGCTAAATCTCCAGCCCAAGAAAACCCAATTAAAAATCTTGGTCATCAAGGGCAGGAAGAGGATGATATTGGTGTAACATGATAATATGTTATTTTTTTAGACATGGCTGCAGTAATGCATCATGTCACCTTGTTGCAATATCAAGCCTGTAATGGTACTTTCTCACTCCTTTTGATGCACACAGTGTTACTGTGGGTCTTCAGCTCTGAGAGGTGGAGCACTAATGTATCTGAGTCTTCTTCTGTCTTTTTCTGGACTCATTTGTAAAAATTGCCATTTCAGCCAAATACTACTGTTCTAGTGTGGTGTTTCATTGATACTACACTGATATATCAGAAAGAAGCTTGCTCCTATTTTTTCAAGTGTTCAGTGAAAGATTGATTCATCTTTTTAGTCCGGCAGGCTGCAAAACTGTTCAGTGCTCGTCATAAATGCTAGGCTGATAGTCTACCTAGAATACTTCAATGCAGAAGCACAGAATCGATTATTTATACTTCTTGTTTAAAGGAAATGTTCTTAAGGATTAATTCTTTCCCTTCAACAGCAAGAAGTATAAGCTTTGGGTAGAAGGTCTAAATATCTAATTACAATAATCAGACATAAGTCTCCACAAAGACTGAGATATAAAATTTCTGTGTGAAATACAACTGAAATTTAAAGGGGATGAAATTGTGGCATAAAAGCTGACTGATTTAATGATTTTTGTGTGACCTTTAGCGAAAGAATACTTTATATCTATGAAGTGGTCAGTTCTGTGCAAGTACAATTTGTTATGTTTCAGGTTTTCTGCTTAGCTGACTCATAATGAAAGTGTTCAAACTGGTGGGGGTTTTTGTTTGTTTTTTTACTATATGAATGAAGCACATAAGGTGCAGTGGCTGTAATTCCAGTTATTAAACCTGTTCCTTTATTAATGGTAATCATTAGGTGGTTGTTAATCTGCCTAAAAGGACACACACACACAAATGGTTTTGTGATAAGAAAGCAGCTTTGTCTCAAATAAGGGACAGTGAATGTAGTGCTCTGCACAGTACATCTCACAGAAGCTCTTAGGATCTGTTTACCTGGTTGAAATTCAAATTGTTTTATTATGGTGTCAATTCTTTGGTTTTGGCAGCACTTCTAAAGTGTCTATACACAAAAGGACTACCACAGTGAATGAATGCTAGTGTTGACACCACCTAACAAGCAGGGATTATGTGTTTACAGAAGAAGTAATATGATAGGTCAAGTATAAGAGGCACTTCTCAAGAGCACTTCACCACATAATGAGTGACTGACTAGAAAGTGCGGAGCTGCCACTCTTTGGCTTCGTTTCGGTGTTGATGCCTGCCTCTCTCCTCCAAAGCCCTCTTGATCATGTTCAGCTGCTCTGTTCTCATGTGGTGAATAATAGTAGAGTAAAGCTGCTTTTCTGTCTCATTTTTCTTGCTAATTTACACATTCAAGCCATTTTTTGTTTGCTATCCTTATTTGCTATTCCCTTTTGTCAAGGCACTGTTCTCTTTTTTGCCTCAGGCCTAGGAACTAATTTGAGCTTCTATAATTACTTCATGTTTTACACCTGTCTGCATATCATGCACCCCTTGTCTCCGTGCTTAAGCTGTATATTTCCTTGGAAGGAGGGAAAAAAAAAAGAAAGAAAAGCTAGTTTTCATACACAAGGAATCCCCAAGTTTCTCCTCTCAGTCTTCCTACAGGAGAAACACAATTAAACTGTTGAGATGTTCTCAGCAATGCAGCTGACCTTTTGGGTTCATGAAGGACAAATGAATGCTGTCTGTTCAGACAGTTTGTGTTAAGACATTGTTGAGCAAAGAGCCCTGAGCTTTGTTCCTCTTGAATGAAGCAATGGTTGTAGTCATTTTAAAATCATTAAAAGCCTGAATGCACGGTATCATTCTACAGTGTTTGCTCTACAGCTGCTCTTCTGCTTTAATAGCAGCTTATTAAATTTGGGTCAAGCACACTCTGAAGAGTATCACAATGAAGAAACTGTTCAAAAAGTTACCTGTTTAAAAAAAAGGCAATTGATTAGATTTTTAACTTAAGTGACAGCTGCAATTCATTGCCTGTTCTTTGTGGTGTCCTGCAGCCAGAGTGGAAGCCTTTTGTAATTTGGTCTTCATTTTGTAAAAGCTTTCTTGAATAATCCAGGGTTGCTTTCCACTCTGAGACCGCCTCAATCCAATTAGGAGTTTAACAAGGGTCAAATTAAGGAGACTTTACACTTCATGTTTGCATCATTAGCCATAAGACTGTTTTGTGTGTGCACCACTCTGTGTCGAGGGAGGAGGGGAGGCTGCAAGATGGGGCAGACACAAAGCTGTCATCCACCATGTGGTGCATCCTGCCGCTGAATGAAGGCACAGCAGGCTAGGAACAACATTTCCAGTTGTCTTTTGGGGCTGTCGTCATGTGGATTTCAGCTGGTACAGAGCTGTTTGGGGTTACAGGTGCTAGCTAGAGCAGAGGAAGAAGAGCGCGTTCTGCGTCTAGTCTTTTCTCTCCTAGTAGTCTATTGTTATCGGACAAATGACTGGGAAGAGATGAAGTTAGAAATCTCTTGAGCATTCATTATTTTTGATGAGATGACAACTACCCCAGCTCCTTGTTCTCACTACTCATGCTGTTTCCTGTTATTTTTTGAAAACTTTTTTTTTTTTTGCGTGTTATGTGTATGATACAGTGTGAACTTTTTTTTATATCAGTAGATAGCAGGCTTTCGAAAATCAGATGTGTGTATAGAGGACTACAAACATTCTATTGTGTTTTCTACAATAACAAGTAATCTAAAAATGGTGTCATTTTACTTATGCAATTTTTAACTAGGATTACGTTTTCCTAATGAATTATTTATAAAAATTGTCAAAAATTAAAGAGAAAGCCATAAGACACTCTTTTCTATACAAGATTGTTCTTAATGACAAGAAAAATTCTCCTGCTAATCAGTGTTTAGACGTGTGGGATATTGCTGGAGAACTGTTGCAGTGTCTCTTTAGCAAATGCTTTGTGCTGCTACATACAAAGTAACGATTTATCTAAAAATAACACTTTCATTGTTCCTCCCCCCCTAAACCCATTAATAGGTACTTTAGTATCATGCGAGTTTTCATAGTTTAATCCCTTTTCAAAAGCTTTTCAGAATAAAAGCTCTAAATGGTCCTCAGTATTAATTTGATGTGACTTCTGTACAATATGGTTTGAAACTCTCAGAAGCACATTTTTACAGCTTACCCCTTTTCACCAGATCAGTGTGTGGAAAATACAGCTAAATGTTTCATGGAGTCTGTGCTGTAAGCCTTTTTTGTTGTCTTGCAGATGCTGTAGCCTTCTAGTGATTTTTATTTAGTACCATCGTTATTAGATAATACTTAAGCCAGATCAAAAACTCTACATAGATTATTGCTCATTGAATTGAAATTTTAGGAAATGCCCCTTAAAAGACAATTTTGAAAAAATTTTGACCTGTCTCTTGAATCTCATTTGCTGGGATTTTACCTTCAGCAGTAAACTGTGCATAATAACTGGTGATTGCACTTAATGTAGTCTGCTTTTGTAGTCAGTCAGACCTTTGCTTACATTTAGACAGGAATAGTTGGCTATAGGGTTTTGGACACCCATAAATAATTACATTTTTTAAATGCTCCCAGTGAAATATTAATATGATGTGCCTGTGAAGGTAACAAGAAATAATTTAAAACTTGTTCTGTCAACCTCTTTATCAAAATGGGAATGTATTTTCTGTTTGGATTGCAATGTGCACAGTAACTGATGAAATAAAAATCTTGACTATCCAATTTTTTTATAGTGTATGCCTCCTGTAGTGATTTTGTTTCCTCAAAACCACTGCCTAAATTTGGAATAAGAGGGTTCAAATAATAACAAATAGAGTGTTGGCATGTATTTTGTTTGGTTTTGTTTTTTGCCTTTGTTACCCCAACTTTTAAGGCTTTTGCATAAATTAGTATAATGATTTAAGTCAGTGTGAATTGTATGATAAAAGCTTGTTTGGAGATATTTGGGCTGTTCTGAACTCTAGATAGCCAAGAGGATAAGGATAATACGAGATTCCGAATGCCACAGATTTTGGTTCTTTATTACTCAGTTTTTTTAGTTCAAGGAGAACCCAGTCACTTGAATATAGAAACATTTATTCCAAGTACTGTATGCCATGTCTGAGTAAAATAGGGTGTCAAAAGATATTTTAATATTAAAGAAAGCTTCCATAACTGATTTGTAATATGTTGTCCTTCTGACTGACCATTATGTCTATCTGTCCAACACATACCAGTTTATTGTTTTCTTAACCTGGTTATCTTCAGAATTTTACAGTTCCAGCATCCTACCTGAAAAGATGCCCTTTACAAAATTTTAACAAACTCAAATGAAGAATCGTAGTGCTTATGAAATAATTACGCTAATATGAAATCTATTTTATAGTCTGATATTTTGTGCTTGACAGGATGAACAGTGCTTTATTCATTCTTCAAAATTAAACTAGTGAACACCTTCATCACTGCCGAGTAAAAGTCCCATTTGGCTTCCTGGCAGATCCTTTTATTATAGTTTTCCTTATATGCTTTGGAGCATAAGTGGTCTGCAGGGAAAAGGAAAAGATTTCAAAGCTGCAATGACAGAATTCACAGGCTGAAGGAAAATGAAAGGGTTTGTGATTGGTGAACATTACAGTCATTAGTTCCTATCTATCTTCCAGAAAACACAAGGATAGAAAAAGAAAAAATTAATTACTTCAGTAGTGTGTTTTAAAAATGTACACGTGTACATTTGTATGTAAAGAAGGTACATCCTTTGAGCTCTTGGGAAGTTAGCAGAGAAGGCCTTAATATCACAAACGTTCTACCCTCTCTACCAGGATTTATATAGCTGTAAGAGAAAGACGACAGCATGATTTATGCATCCATGTAAGTTTCTAGGAGATCACCCAGTCACCATTTCATGCCAGTGTCACAGAGATCTGAAGGTGTGAATGGTAATCAGGCTGTTCAAGCAAAGCCTAAAAATTTCTGTCAGCTACAAAGGTTGGAATTTTAGATAAACAGGTTTAGAACTTGCATAAAGTCAAGAATTAAATATTTGTTCCTTTACAGTAAGTCTGTATTCCATAAATTCTAAAAAGCAACAAAGCTTTAAGGGCTGCTAATCTAAACTTTGAGATTTCCTGTATTGGTGTGTACATTTTAACTGCTATTTAGTGTTATACAAATGTTTTCCTCATTTTAAAAATTGTATTTTTGACTCTTTCTCTATTGGTGCAAAACATGATGTCTGTCATATATGTCTATCTATATTGAAATATGAAGTTATTTTTCTTGTAACAAACTCACCGAATACCTTGTTTGTTTTGTTTTTCCTTCCTATTTCTAATGTACAAAGCCAGTTCCTAAACCTAGTTTTACTGTAAAAGTAGCTTCATTATAAAACTGATTACGTAGATATCCAGAGGAGTGTCAGAAGCCAGCTTTATTCCTTTTAGAACTGCTATCTACACTTTTTGTGTGTAATGAATTTAGTTCTATTGAAAAATGCTGGATTGACAGCCCTGAAGACCGAAGTCCTTTATTTATGCATGAGCAGCAACAGTTCTGCCTTTCCCACACTGCCGTCCTGATATGCTTCACTCATGACCTGAAGGATCCCCCTTAAGGGTGACAGCCTCGTAGCCTTCATACCCACTCACTCTCCAGTCCTCTGCTGAGAGTGCCAACAAGAATGCCAGGGTGTGGTGCCTTTTTGCTGTGAGCGTTTGATAATTGCCTTTGAGGTTGCAGTGGACATTTCATTTTCCGTAGATTATTGAAGAGCAGTCTGAGGGTGCTAACTTTCAGGCTCTTTGGGGTGGTGGCAAAGCAGAGGTCTTAAGGTAATTAAAGGCAAGACCAGGATTTGGTTCAACTATTGTATGTAGTCCAGTAAATTAGAGTTAAGGTCTCTAGTCCATTACCAATTTCCTGATTGAGCCAGTCCTCTAGGACTTTTACAGCACTACTAATGTTTTTCAGACCCTCGTTTTACTCACTGAAAAGAAAGAATGCTTTCTGTAAGCACAGGTCACAAATAGCCCAATTTTCTTCTGGCTTACAAATGCAAAGCATAACTAATTTGATAGTGGACTGTACGAAGTTTAATTTGACTCAAAGGCCTTATGGTTTAAATGAGTATATTTCTGATCTCATTTATGGTAAACTAATTTTAAATTCCATTTGAGTTACGCTAGATACACATGTGGGCCTAAGCATAGGATTTGGTTCCCTGTGTATCTTTTGTAGTGGATGTATGTCATTAGTCCTTTCTGAGACACTAAATACAAATGAACATGCAGAATTATAATGATAAGATGGTCTAGTGCTAACAGAAACTCTTAACTTTTTTCCCTGTAATAAACATATTTATGATGTTTGGCATCAGCGATACATTTATGTTGGAGATATGTGCATCTGAGCTGCAATTCAGTTGCCCACTTTCACATGTATTTTGAAGAAAAATGTACCAGATTTTATATTGCTAGTTATTCCAGAAAGTAACACATACATGTGTTTAAATTAAAAAAAAAAAAAAGGCATTAGAAAAAGAAGGAAAAGAGTAACTTTTGGCTTCTGCTAAACGTGCATATATTCAGTATTCAGTGGAGTATTGAAATATTCCAAACTCTAAATAAGAATACATGAGTTTGTGCATATGAAGAGCTCCACATATGAATTTATTTTAGAATCGCTAATGGACAATTTAAATGTTTGCAAAAGATAACTCAGTTATATATAGACATACTTTAAAGTCATTAAATGAAAACCATGATTCTGTATTTCAGAGTATGAGAATCTACATTGTATATATGCAGCTGCATGCAAAGCCCTCATCATGTTGCTAAAGGTTATCCATGGCTCTTGGGGGCAGAAAAAGCTTCAGTTTCAGCCTGGTTAATTCATATTTGTCAAAATTATTGTGGTCTTAACAACCTCTATTTAAAAGAAGCCAAAGTTTAAAATGGAATTATTTTAAAATAATTTAATTTGAAAATATTTTTTAAATTTAATTGGAAAATATTTTTCATTCACCTAAAATAATTTAAAACAACAGCCAATCTATTTCTGAAAAAGTTATTCAGCTAGAAAAAAGTAGATTAAAGAAACAGTCTCAAAGTAATTATCTTGAGGGATGTAAGCTCCTGAAAAACACATTTAATTTCAGAGCATCACTTCATAAAGTTGTTTATAATACTGAATTGTTTGTTAAAAAGTGTATAATGGTAAAATAGTAATGAAATCACATGGCAGTATTATAGTGACCATAAGTTATTTTTCTCTCCCCTGTGCTCATAGATATAAAACTGGGGAGATATCTAGAAAAAAAAAAAATTAAAAAATTCTTCTCAATTTCTGGACTCTGCATTGCAGGAAGACAATAAATGAGAAAAAAAGTAGATTTTAATTTTATATCAAAGAAACCCTTGAGGTGGAAAGTTAGGGAAAGCTGCATGGGTTTGTAGCACACAAAATGTCGCTTGAATTTTGCTGCTCAGTAGTTTGATATACTCATTTGCTGATGCGAAATGACGAGGGCTTAGAAAGCAGGGTTTTGTTTTTTAGCTGTCTGCAGACCTAGTGGGGCCTTACAGAACCCAGTCAGCAGGTCATTAACTCTGGAGAAAACAGCTTGCATTAATATGCTCTAATCCGGTATAATTAGTCAAATTACTGCACGCCGACCGGCTTGTCATGTGTTGTCAGATTTGGCATGCAGGCAAGATCGCCAGGGTCCCTCTGGAATGCCACCCTGGATCAGGGAGAAGGGCTCATTTGTAGTAGTGGATTTCTTGATGAGGAAAGCAAATGGAATCAGCAGCCATAGCCTCACAGAAAAGCAAAGAAAGGGAAAAAAACTCCAACAATGAAAAAAACTAATCTGTTAATATTTTGTTGAGAAATAGGGAATTCATGTCATGGGAACCATTCATGGTTGATACCCACTGTTAGAAATAGGAGCTGTTCAGTCGCCTCTTATAACTTCCATGTATCTAAAAAACCTGGAGATCCGCTGTACTATATAAGATTAGCATTCATAAAAAGATTTAAAATAAATAATTACAAGAGGATCAGCTACAAATTACCTACCACACTGTGACACAGATTATTGAACTAGCAGTGTGTGTGGATGCTAGTGTGTGTATGTGTGTGCTCGTGCGTGTGCATGTGCCCCTTTTTCCAGTAGGGGAGGAGGTTATTAAACTATAAAAGGGCCATATTAGCATAAATTTACAAGAGCTCCTGTTCTGGCGGCATGATAAAAACCTGTGTTACCTTTGCATTAACACTGAATTGCTTGTTGTGCTTTTGGCAATGACAGATAAGTCAGTGTAATTCCCCATCGCAACGGAAATGATGCTCCAGATTCCAAACGCATCCTGAAGATGTCACTGACAATAATCTTCAAAGAACGGCCAGTGAAAGTGGGCTGTATGTTTGCAGGATGATATACTGCAAATGACAGGAAGAATTATGTGAGTGAAGACGAATCTGTAACATATTATTAAGCAATTTCACGAGAATAACAGGGATAAAAGGATAATGGATGAGGGTGTCATTATTACCTTCATGTAGAGGGAAAGCAAAAGCAAAGGTAGAGAGACAAGATTAATTGAGGAAGGGTGAAGCATTCATTGCTCATCAGCTCTTTTGTACTCTCTGCTCCTGAAATTCCAGACAAAAAAAAAAAAAAAATTGCTCAGGGCTGCATTTTAATGCAGCTGGCAAGACAGAGCTGAAAACTGACAGGGCACTTTTTAGTCACCTCCCTGCTTCCATAAACACACAACGGCTATTACTCCTGGAGTCTTCCTGTGATCAGAGCAGTAAACTGGTGGGATGTTCTTATTTTTTTTATCACAGCTACTGTTTTTAATTGTGCTTCCGAGCTCAGCAGTTTTATCTGTCGATGGTGTGGAACTGAACGGGTCGTTCCCTACACATTGTTTGCATTGCACAGTTGCAAATGGAAGCAGACTGTACATAATAGATGTCAGCAGAGGGGCTTCTTCTGAGTGCATAGGCAAGCTGGGGTGTCCTGTGACATTAGTGACAACATAAAATTATGTCAAGGCATCGAGGTTTTACAGGTTTTAATATACAAGATGAAGAAACAGGAAGTCATTTGGCAATTGTGCAGTCCAACCCTGCAGTGTTAACTCAAGTATAATTCCCATTGAATTCAAGTTTTGCTTACTCAGAGAGTTATCACTGGGTCAATAATTTCAATTACTGTCCTCACTTTCTATACATTCTCCGTGTAGCAGCTGATTTTAGCAGCAGAACATAGTGGATTCTGTAGCAGCAGAATATAGTTTTTAAAATATGTCATTTGCTTTTCAAAAGCTTGGTATAAACTACAGTTTTAAAAGTTATTATAATATTGTATAGGTATAGAATATTTTCACCTGTTAATGACATTACCTCTGTGTACCTTTTAATTTAAAGAAGGAATATTAGGGACCTGAATAATTAAGAGCATATCATTATTTGTATTCAGATTATGGGTTCTGGGGTGTAAACCTTCGAGTATTGAAGTATTCAGCCTCCTTGATTTTCTTTTCTGTCTTTATTTAATAATAGTGGTTTATTGAAGTAAACAGTTGTTATTTGTTTTATTTTTCTTAAGTGATGAAAATTATTTCATATTTTTGACACCAAAAGAAAAGGAAATAAATTGATTGCTGTTGGGAAAAAAGAAAGGAGATTTTTAAGGGACTTTTTTACTGTAAAAGAGACAGAGGAAAACCTCCAGTTTGATAAGAAAGAAAAAGAATGTGTGGGGAGATATGCCTCGATTGATTGCTGTTTCTAGAAATAAAAATTTGATTTGATTTCATAAAGTTGTGTGTTTCTTAAATGGAACTATTCCCATATGGAAAAGGGCATATACAGGATTTCAAATAGAATAGCTAAGGTCAACAGCACAGGCCTACTCACTGGCAGAGAGTCTGGAACTGAGACACTGTGGGAGAAGGACTTTTTCTGCTACCTCTTGTGTAGTGGGTTAGGTTGGGAGGGGACTGCACTGTACTGTAGTAGATTTATCTGTTGTTGATAAATATGTGTGTGAAAAGCATAGATAGCAGTTTTGTTCAGAGTTATGCTTTGATATATTAGCACAAAAATATGAGAAGGTTGTTGCAGCAGTGTGAATGTTGTGCTGCCCAGGAACTAAATGATGCTGTGAGGAGCCTCACAGGACCACAGGACTATTCTGGTTCATTACAAAGATTTGTTCAGTAATGTACAGGATCTCAAGCGTAGACATAGCACAATATCTATTGCAATAACCTGCTTGAACAATGTAACTTGGAAACTGGGTCATCCCACATGCAAAACACATTTCTGTGCTTGATAGCTCAGATCATGTTCCTTTTTGTGGATTTTACTTGGTCCTAGTGTATAGTACAGTTGCTATATAGAAAAGTCTAAAATCACTGCCATTATCAATAGATGATCAGTGATCAGATAGCCCTTGTGAATTTTCCTATTTATGTTCAATGGAGTTTTTGCTAATGCAAATTCAGAGTGCATAATATATCTGACTGGAGATATTAATTTCAGTCTTGTATCTTATATTTTAAATTTAAATTTAAAAAGGTATTGACATATTGTAATTAGACCACAGTGATAGTGGCTAGACAGTTTAATATCAGTGAAGTCTTTTTCCAAAGCACATAGTAAAGTTGTGGCTTTATAGGAGGATGCAAAGATTCTGCTTCTAAAACCCACCTCTCTTGTCCTGAGGACGAGAATTCAGTTGGTCCATGGCCCTACTTTTAGCCTAGCTTGGCCTATTCTGTTCCAGTATTCTGCAATGTGATGTCTTGCAACAAACTCCTGCAAAACTGACCAAGAATCGTGGAGAAAGTGGGAATTTAATTGTGTTCTCTTGTCCCATCACTGCTCAGTGTAATGTTTGTTTGACTGTATTGAGCCTGTGTGTAATAAAGGAGAAGGTAGAGAGAGAAAGCATTTGGCCTCCAGAGATTTTAAAGACTAGCAATGCGCAAAAGACCGCAGCAGAATTTTTTATGACTCTGTTTTTAAACTAAGCCATTAAGAAATGTATTTAGCTTTGCAGGCAAAATGCAAACAAAAACAAATTTGCATTTCTTTTCTCTACTGTTTCACCTGCCAGTCTATTGAAAATTCTGTACACCTCAATTTTACCATGTCAACATGTGGCATATGCCTCAGGTGGCTTACAGTCACTGGGGACTTTATGCAGCCAGGAAAGAATCCAGCTTGACAATGAGATTCTTAGATGAGTTTGCTTGACTCATCATTATAAAAGAAATCTCATTCCTTTATGCACAAATCGTTCATACGTGGGCTGAACTAAGCAGGGTGGAACCCACTGACTCTGTAGAACTGTCTTTATAGAAAGTTTTGGACAAGTATCTGAACTGATGTGTTCATACTAAACTGAAGATTAATTGCCCAGGGAATTCCCTTGTGCAGGGAACCAGAGGGATGTCCTGACAAGTCATAGTGATGCCTTCATTGCACGGCATCAACACTTTGCAGAAATACACCTTTCTGTATATTTACAGAAGGCAGAAATACGGTAAAAGATCAGGGTAATATGGTTGTCTTTAATCTATCCAATGTCCCATCTCTTTCTTTTATTGCTTAACCATTTGAAGAGAGGGATTTGTTCAGTTTCTTTCTCTCTCCCTATTTTGTTGTGTTTAGTGCTATTCCCCCCACTTTTTAATTATGTTTCTCCATTCAGAGTCCTATTTAGTCCAAAGCTGATGAAATCAGTGGAAGGATGTAGAATAATTTCAGTGGGTTTTGAATAAGATATAGTCCTAAAACCAGGCAGCTCTGCAATTATCATGAAACCTTTTGCAGTTCAATGTCCATGAAAACCCTTGTATGTTAGTGGGTTCTGGAGGCATGAATGTACTACCATCCTCATTGAACAGGGTCATTTATCATTGAAGAAAATTCAGAGAGTTAAAGAATACAAGTTCCATGTAACTTGAATTGTGCTACTAGTATGTTATTGTTTATACTATCAGGAGTATTATTTGAAGTCTTTGTTGAGATATATAATGTTTCAGTTCGATATTTTAATTTCCCACTCCTTGCCCTCTAGTGGACAAACAAGATCATTATTGTCAGGTCCCGACACGTCTGGGACAGTAATTGCCCATAAGCAGGTTTTCCTTCTTTACAAAAAGTGATGTTTTCAAGTAAAATATATCTTGGGTTGTTTTACTCTCTGGTTGGGATCCATCTAGTTTTTCTGTACTGAGATGGGAAAATGTTACTTCCTGGTGTAATTTGCTGTATGCGTCTACAAAATTGGAGTGTCTTTAGGAGTATTTTGCTCAGTCTCATAAATAACGATCTCAGCAGGATCAGACAGACTCTTCCCATATTGTAAATTTTTAACAGTAAGTTTGAAAAGTCATGTTTGTTGATTCATTCCACTATAAAATGGCAAAAAGTATTTGAAGTGTTTGGGTTTGTATAGAGCTAGTTGACACTGTCCATTGTGAAAAATTTATGGTTTTTCATAAATATTAAAAATACCCGAAGTTTTCCTGCTGGCAGTGAAAGTTGTTCCAATAACAACCAATTGATTTTTAAAAAGCTCTTCCAAGAATAATGCTGTCACTAGATTTTTTTAAAAAAATACAGCTTGACTACCTTATTCTCCTTGGTAAATATGCTACGATGTAATGATGCAGGGGACTCAAGTCAATGCTTTACAGTTGCGTTGGAAAGTTGAAATGGCCAAAAGGAAGGTAACTGTTTTCATCCACCGAGGTATTTCACAAATTATTGTGGCCTTGTTTTGTTTATGTTTCACAGTCTTTTAAATGAATTATACCATGGGCACTTAAGGATAATTGGTTAATACCGAGCAGGAGAAATGCATGTATCTGTTTCTCCTCCTGAAGCAAAAAGATGTTTCTTCTCAGCAGTTCCTTATACATGGGGGAAATTTTCTTTCATGGGACAAGCAAGTAAGGTCACCCTATAGGTTCCTGATAGTGGGCACCTATGTGTCAAAACAAGCTTAGACTTTCTGAAGTACTTCCAGATTCGACTTGAAACTTCCAAAGGTAACAGCTATTAAAAGCACTCAGCATTTTTGAAAACAAATCAAAAAGCACCATTAATATTTATAATAGCTAATGTGTCTTACTTAGATTCTGCTTCTGGAATGAAAATATAAAAAAATTCTCATATATTTTCTGCAGTGTTAAATTTTTAAATTATTTCTAGTAATTTGTATAAAACAGATTGCTCTGTCAGCAATGCTGACACAGCTCATTCAATTAATTGGGTGGGATGGCATAAAAATAAATGTAGGACAAAATTTCCTCCAGTTCATGCTTCCTCTCCCTAATTCTGCTATATCTTCATTTTTCCTAACGATTTTTGGCAGAAGAGAAAGGCAAGTGATTGTGGTAATTTTGCATTGCTCTACATTTTGGAAGTGTGTCCTCAGCCTTGTCTTAGCTTCCTGCCCTACTTTCAAAGGAGAAACACATCTTTTGCTAACATTTTAGAATACAAAATGGAAAAATTGCCAATACACAGAGAAAATAATGCTTTTTCAAGGAGACTGTATGTTTTTGGCATATAAAAAATGCTGTGGTACTACTACATTCAAAGAGGATGTATAGATTTAAATTACTTTTATGTGCTTGACAGAGATAGCTAAAAGTGAATATAACATTATCATAAGATATGGTGATTAACATTAAATTTGGATAGAAGAATGTTGGATGCTTATAATGATAGGAAAAAGGTTAATATTTTAAAGTGAGGCTAA
This sequence comes from Oriolus oriolus, assembly GCA_013400235.1. Classification (NCBI taxonomy): domain Eukaryota; kingdom Metazoa; phylum Chordata; class Aves; order Passeriformes; family Corvidae; genus Oriolus; species Oriolus oriolus. Next base: position 159,555 of record VXBT01006413.1, read on the forward strand.
AGGTTGACAGGAGAAAAATTGAGTTAGTTTGCGAAAAAGAAATTTGTTTCTTTAAGTGAAAATTGGGGTCAGGAGGCCAGCACTCTCTGCTTCAACATGAATGAAATAAATTAAATAATACCACCATAAAGCAGCAGTGTATAAGCTAATGATAAAATGGTACATGGTGGTTTCGAGAAAGATACTGTCTAGGCGAAAAAAATCTGTAGGAATGCTCTTTCAAATCAGTGGGTTTGTTTTGTTTATTTATTTCCATTGTTTTAAAATAGAATGTCTCTTCTTTCAGTTGGAGGGTTTAAAATTTATGCAGTACCTTTAATTATTAACAAAGGTGGTATGCTGATTTTCAGAGGAAATTACAATTTTAAAAATTTCATTCTGTCTAACAGGAATTTCTGGCATTTCATATGGATATGCTTTTCTGTAGCACTTCATGGCCCAACTGGTGTGAGAGATTAGACGATATTTCAGCATTTTAAACCAGCAGGAGTTGACTGTGTTTCTTTGGTCACTGTATTTGTGAATAAAGATATAACATCAATCTGTAAATAGTCATGAACCAAAATATACCAAATATAGGAGATAGGAGATCTATCAGTGTCATTTCCCTTCATGTCAATCTATGCCTTTGACAGGCAGATCTGTGCAGCTAGTGTACTATCATCATGTCCAGAATGGCTTACCTTTCTTTCTCTAGTAATAAGTATATTTCTCTCCATTCTCATTATCAAAATAATAAAAGTAAAATTCCTAAAAAAAAAAAAATCCTGGACATATTTCTTATTTCCTACTCTCTAAAAGATTTTTGCAGTCTAGGTAGGTTATGTATCAAAATACTAACAGTTTTCCTGGCAGCACTTACTGTCCCACTTTTCAGATGTTTAAGATGGATAGGGGATTTTAGGTTCAACTGTATTTACAGTTGCTTGCAGAAGTGCATTTATATCTAGACTGGTCACAGGAGATATTTCCATTTGTGTGTATGCAGCAACCCTCTTCCATTTGACTTTTTTCTCTCAAGTCTACAGATAGATAGATTATGAATAATGGTCAGCTCTACTGTGTATCCTCCTGCATGAGTTTGCATATTAGTCCCTAATGGGGTGTTTTAGGCTTTGCTGGGAGGCTGAGAGTCACCACTTCTCTCTGGCATTGTCAGTGGCATCTGCATCTGGCATCAACTTTTCTCTTTTTATCAGCTTTAGCTGTAGTTTTTAAATTTTGGAAGACATGACTCCTCCTCTCTTTCCAGGAAAGTAAGATGATGCCTAGTTGAATACCTAGTATCTCAAAATGGGAACAAAAAAGGCTTATTAGTCCACAGGTTAAAAAAAGTTAATGAATCTTACTGATTTGGCCATCTCATTCATACAGAAACATCAGGGTGGCTGTGGCTTTAGTCAGCATGTATTTGGCAGCTGAATCTAGATATTACCCTTCTGTCTGGGGTCATAGTTTGTCTTAAAAGAGTTATGTATGAATTTTCTCTAAATTGTAGCAGAGGGTCATGAATTAGTGTCTAAATGTAGGCTTGACAAGATTATTATAGTCTGTATTTCATGCCAGAAACAAAGATGAATAGAGATAGCAAGCTTTTAAACAGACTTTCTGACATCTATAATGTCAGCAGAGAGTGAATGAATGGCAGGATGTAATAACAAATCTTCATTTTTTATTATTTTATGGGGATTAAATGGACCTATGCTCATTCATAATTTCTTCCTAAAATAATTACTAAGTACTACTTGAATCACTCATTTTCCATTCCAGTTCACTTTCAAATAATGCAAATTGTTTGCTAAGATATACATACACTAAGATACACGCACCAAAAGGTAAATATACTGTGATATACATTTAGGAGTAGATAGGACACACATAGTTAACACTTCACATTTTCATTTTGGCTGGATGTTTATTTTTGAAGTAAATTTTTGTCTAGACCTAATAATTTGTTTTAATGCCTTCTGTGGGAACTACTTTTTCAAGTTATTTGAATAATAATTTTCAGCCTCTGTTTCTGTGGATTTACTGATTATTAGATTTCTGGAGCAGAGATCTATGTTAGCAATTTTTGATTATTAAATTTCTGGAGCGGAAATCTGGGTTGGCAATTTTTGAATGAGAAAGACAGGATGCCTACCAGTACACTACTGGCTGTTCATTATAGACCTTTTGAAGATACATGTTCAAGGTTTTCCTTTTTGTTTATTCACAGTCTATTTGCAAATAGGAAAGAACCAAGTATGTTGAGGCCAAGGACTCTAATACTTTTGCTTAAATTTTTATTCTTATGTATGAATATTCATTCCCCTTTCAGAAGCACAAACAGTCTTGCCATTTGTACTTTGGCAGTTTTTGCCCAAATGAGAATACAAACTGTAGAGTGATGGATATGAAGAGATATAATGTTCAATGAGCCCAATTGTTTTGAAATAATAGAAACACATACCATAATTCACATGTTTTCATAAATATATCTCTGCCAATAGTTGCAGATAGATTTATGTTTATATACATGTTGGAAAAGAGTGTGTATGCATAGTAATAAATGTAGCAAAAACATATCCAGGTGCCACAAATACTGTCTCATTTTCACTTTTTTTTTTTGTAACTGCTGGCGCTAATGTCTGCATTGGTCTTATTTGTGTTAAAAGAAAGACAGAAACAGTTCCACTAAAGGAAACCAGCAAGCAGTGCTAGCAGCTTTAAAAAGTGTTCCCTGTGCCCATTACCCTTCCCCGTGCCAAAAAAGGTTTGTAATTGAAACAAAAAGCATTGTATCCATTGTAGTTTTTTTTTCTTTTTTTTTCCTTTTTCTTTTTCCTTGAGCCCATCCTTTCAGGCTGCAAGCGTGAAAGTTATTTTCTGGTGGCGTGATTAGATTGGGGCTGAACTCTCCAGCTGGCAGGCCTGTCTGTGACTGGCGGCGGCCTGTCCCCAGTGCTTGTCATCTCCTGACATGCCTGACAGGATGGGGACAGCAGCCCCAGACAGGTTCATTAGATGGTGTTTTCTACAGCTGGGCTAAAAATAAAAAAAAAAATATAATAATAAAGTGGGGGGGAAAAAAATAAAAAGGCCACGCTTTGTCAAGGCCCAAGCTGTGGGGGCCCTTCTTGTTGGTTTAAACCAAGGCCTTGTTTTGACAAATTCTGATCTGTGCGGTTTTTCGATTTTCTGACACATTTTTGTTTTCTTCCCCTTTGGCCTGCGCTCTTTGCACTCTGCCTTGTTGCTGCTTCAAAATCCTAACGCTGCCTTCCCGGGAGAGCAGGGAGAATGCTTGTGGAGGGCTTGGAAGAAAAATAGAGCACTACAGTGAAACAGCAATAAGTGTTCATTTCCATGGTGATCAGCCCAATGGCACAAAAAACAACCTTGGGACTCTCAATAAGCCAATTACAAGAAAGGTTAAGGGGTTTATAGTGCCAGAAACATGCCATCTACATGAGAAAATAGTATCATTACCAGCAATCTATGCTGTTAAATACATTGCTGTCTGGTGCTGCCAGAAACATAAGCTGTTTATGTTATTTTGGGAGTTTTGGAAGCTGCCAGAGTTTTCCAATGGTATTGTCAGGCTTTGGTGCAGTACATCAAAAATCTACATGGTTAGATTGTAAAACAGTTAAAACCAGTAATAAAATGATTTGAAAGCATTACACATATTGGATATCACGGTGTTAACCAGATGGGTTCAAACTATGAATTTCCTACAGATTTGTATCAGATTTTCACTTTAGATTTTTATCATAAAGACGAAGGATTTATACATCATGTATAATTAAAGAATCTTCTATAAAATTTTTGAACAGAAAAAGATAATACCTTATTTTTTTCTATTAAAATTATAAAATGCAATTTGATGCCTTTAATTTATGAGCTGGTGACTATAGATTGACTCCAGGGTTATCTGCTGGTTTTCTTAGGGAGTATCATTTAATTCTGGACATTTTAGGTAGCTACAACATGCTGGAATGTAAAACACTATTAGCTACGGGGGGAAAAAAGGAAAATATTTACTATTTTGCTTACTTTGCCCCTCTCCTTAGGAATGAGGGGAGTATTACAGCCTTTTATGTTTTGTGCATTTAGCTGCTTGCAGTGTGAGCACTGCGGCTGCAAACCAAGCCCTTCATTCACAGAAATCCTACCACTTACCTTTCCTTTGTATTGTTAGTTACCGCTGCTTTAGTTCATGGTCTCTATGACAACTGTTTAAATTGGGATGGGCAACTGTCATCTGGAGTATTACTGAAAGAAAAGTGTTAGTGAGCACACAGTTCCATAGATAGAGCATTTCAATATAATCCAATTTTAATTGAGCTCCAGAGACTTTGATGTGCTGCCGAAGGTTGGGAGAGAGCTATTCCAGGGAGAAATTAAAGCAGCCCGGCAAGGCTTCACTACTTCAGACTGTCACCATTTTAAATAAGCATTAGCATCAGACTTAACCTTCCCCTATGAAAGATCTCACTTTTCTCCCCCTAGGTTTTTTTTTTATTTCAGTATGTATAAAGGCAAAGACACTTTCATCTTTTTATATACATTTCTATATTCACTTGATTAAGTTTGAAAAGCATGTACTGGACCTGAGATGCATCTGGGGCTGTCTATTGGACCTTGTATTACAGTTCATGGAAAGAAGAAGAAGCAGAGTGAGGATTATTTTGCAACAGTCAAATGGCATGTGCTGGATTTTCTCTCTAAGACTGCTCTAAAAGTAACCCATCATTATACTACAAAGTTGAGTGGGGACTTATTTTAGCTTGGTTTCATCATTAATTCCCTTTAATGTAAATAAAGAAGAGAAAATATTTCACAGTAGATCCTCTGACTGAAAAAGTGAGGTTCTTTCTATAGCTATATGTCCACTAGCTGGTTTTTGTTGTTGTATGGTTTGTTTCATGCATAACAGGCAAAACCAGTAATATAACATTTAGAATAGAAATTTTCAGGCTTTGTTTTTGCACAGTGAGGGGATTAGAAGGTGAGTGTAAACTTTTGAACTGTTGAATTAAAATTTTTGCTTCATTTAAGTACACTGTTATGATCCTTTTGTATGACTTTATTTTCTCTTACAAATGTGTATACATATAAAAAACTCTAAAAAGAAGAAACTTCATAATAATATGGTAAAAACTGAGGATCACTGTATATTTTCCAATATATTAATTTACTTTGGACAGCATTTCATGTTCGAGAGCTAAGGCACATTTTTACATGACTAATTTTCCTGGCTTTGAATTCACGCTCCCCCACACCCTGTTTTTTTCTTTTCTCTTTATATCTGGCTTCCTTGACTTTCAGTGAAAGTGAAGCAAATTTGCAAGATGCTGAGATCACTGTCTGGGTGATCGCAGTACTCTCAGCTTCTACTTCAAGCTGTGGCATTTGGGGTACTTGGTTGCAAGGAAAAGATGCATCTTGGGAAATTGAGTCTGTTAGATTGTGGTTATATTCTTTAAAAGGCATGTGATATCCATCAAATCCAGACATAATGGCAGTAAAAATAGAACCAATTGCTGTACACGCAGTAATCTGTCTATACAAGTTAGTAGGGTTTATTTTCTTCTAAAGTAATTAGCCTGTTCCCCACAAAAAAAAAAAAAAAAAAA
>VXBT01006413.1:165237-225131 GCA_013400235.1 Oriolus oriolus
AAAAAAAAAAAAAAAAGGTAAGACTAGACTCTAGATTAATAGGAGAATTTGAATAGTTGGCTGTTGTAATCTATTAAAAAAATGGAAACATCTAATCTCTTTCTTAAGCTTGAGTTGAATCCCATTTTATTATTTTTTTAATTAAATAAAAGTTAAGAAGCAATTAATTGAGGCTGTATGAGAGAACCCTTTTTGACTGGGATTGGCACACTTTTTTCATAGTTGCGTAGTACCCAGAAGTCCATAAAATTTAAATACCTTCCGTGGCGGAGCAGCTTGTAGTGGATAAAAACTGAGGCACATTCACACAAAGTACCTCTACATGCTGACAGGTGTTGCAGTAATTTCATACTGGGAACCTGGAGTTCACCACAGGAAAGCCTGTGAGTATGCCCAAATTTATGACATGCAGGTTTGCATTCCAGTTGGCTAGAAATCCAAAGAGGAGGGAACTGTATATCAAGTCTGCTTTGTGCAGAGGTTGGAAGACTAAATGCGTTCCCCAGAATCCATTTTTAGTAGCCAGCTGAGTAGATATTCTTAATATTCTTCATAGTTTTCATGAGGATTTTTTGAGTAGGATTAGACCCCCACAAATATTTCAATTATCTATAATTTTGACATTTAAATTGTTGAAATTAAAAAAGGTGGTGGTTAGGTATGGGGAAGTAGACATAGAATATACAGAATGCACATGCAAAAAATGTGTAAATATGGCTCTATTCATTGAAAGAAATATAAAAATAATTTATGGAGTTTATATACAAAGCTTACATTTGATACGTGTCAATTTTTGTAGTTTTTATATTTTTGTATGGAGTTTATATGGAGTTAGTTTCTTAGGGATACCATACATTCTTTACTCTTCAAACTATGTTTATGGTTTTTTGCTTCTGCTGCAACTTTTCTCAGCTAAAACTCTCACAAATTCTGTGAAATCCACCTATAATACAGGTTTAATAAAACTGTATTTTTTGTCAAAGAACTATTTATTGAATAAATATCCTGCTTTGGTTTCAACTTACAAGCATTTCTTAACACTGTGTTCTCCCTGAATTTGTAAATATTAAAAGTCCTTTCTTTCAATTGCCTTACTTTTGCTGAGGCGAATGAACCAGTTGAGAGAAAAAGAAGCTCTCCATTTTTATTCCTTAAAAAAAAGTCTGGTTTTGCTCAGATCATATCAATTTTGTGTCCTTTTTGGCATGCTCACTAAACTGTAATTTGTGCAGTTCTAATTGAAATAATTTGATTGCATTTCACTGCTGAGGCAGAATTGCTCAGAGCAGTTTGAGTCTGAGATCACCACTCCCCAGTTTGGATTGATCTCTGAGCGTAAGATGTAGAGTGAGAATGGGAACATAGTTCTGTTAACATTTCTCACTAGATTTGAATCTGACATCCCATTGTTGCCAAAGTCAACAAAAAATCATTTGAAACCTTATGAGGTAACTGACACAGTCTGCTTCAGTCCTGTGGCTACCAGAACTAATTGTGCTTTTCTACTTTGGATTTTGCCCTGGTGTTTCTTCAGCCTCTGTGGTTTGAGTTGGGCTGTGCTCTACTATGCTTTTCTGTGGCACTAGAATATATTTGCTTTCTGCTTCTCCATATATGCTGTTGCTCCAGCCAGCACCATCAGCTTTATTCAAGACTGACGTTCTTCCCAAGAATGTCAGTCTACTGCTGGCATTTCAGGAGTTGCCTAAATTGACAATCTCTTTGCATGTTGCATGGAAAGGAAACTGTGCAAAGGCACAGAGATCAAAATTAATGATAAAATAATTATTATTCAGAATTTTGTTTGCACTTATCCTTATATTTAAAACTATGCAATGGTGTTTCACAAATGCAGTGTTAGAAATAGTGCATTTAGAATACAAAAGATATTGGAGTAGGGTTTGTTTTTTTACTCTAATTACTTTGCTGCAACTACTTCTTTAAAAATCCCAGTATCCTTTACATCCCTTGCCTAAAACACAAAATCATAACATGCAAAACCATTTTGCCAATGAAAAGAGGAAAATGGCCTTCAAGTGGACCAACTTCAAATAATTTTTCAGATGACTGCAAATGAATGTGGGAATAAGAGCATTTGTTGCTTTAAGCTGAGTGGGCATTGTTTTAATGGATAACGAAGTGGTATGCTGACCAGAGAAATCAAATTTAGAAAAGGTTTGGATGAACAGAACCTCATGTTTCAAGGCAAGGGGCCTCTTGAAAGCTTAAAAAAACATTGGAAGTAGAAGTATAAGCTGAGAATATTTGGCAAGGAAATAAAGTCCAAAACCACAAAAATAATATCTGCATTTTTTAGATCCCTGAAGAGGAGGAGAAAAATGAAGCAGGAGTGCCAGTATTTATTTAAAAAAAAAAGCCCTAAAAAAGATTTTTAAAACTGATGTGAATTGAGAAATTACAATGGCACATAATACCCAGTTCATCCTGCAGATCATAACATTACAAGAGCTACTTGGAGGACAGCTTTTAAGGCTTACAAATAAAGAAATGTTTTACACAGAAGCATGTTATAAAGAAGAGGAAAAGAGACCTTAATGTAAAGAGAAAGTGAGAACATTTTACTAGACCAAAATGTGCAAAGACAAAATGATAACATAGTATTTGGGTGAGGTTTTAGAAGTATTTAATGTGATTATGGGAATTGAGGCCAAGAAGGTATTCTTAAAGTGGTCTAAATGTATAAAAAAGTAGTAAGAAGTCAATGAAATGCTAGGACATTAAATTCCTTTGGATTGTCCTTCCTGTCTATTTACATTCTCAATTTCCCATTTTAGAAAAGCAAAATACAAGGTAGTTTATTTGAACTGACCCGATTTTGAATTTTCTTAATAAATATAACTTCTTTTTACACTTGTCTATCTTGACATGATATATCCCTTGTTATAGTGTATACTTATTTTTCCTGCTAAATCTAAAAGTTGATCATACTCAGTACTTCATCAAACATTTTGAAATTATAAAATGTTTACTCAGTGTGGTATTTCATAAACCCTAGGAGTGTGATTCCATGCCATCAGTGTCTGTCATCTCAATCTGTATTTAGAGTTCATGAAGCAATCACGCGGTCTGCCATGTACTTGTAGTGAACTCTGTGTTGTTAGGTTGTTCTGGAGAAGAAAGTTTGCTGTGTGTTCATAGGAGCCATTTTTCTTAACCCATGAGGACCTGCATTTAGAATTTCACATTTTCCTTGCAGCAAATTGCAATGCTAGACAACTCTTGAAAAAGGGAAATCCAAATCCCTGACAGGAGAGAATGATTTTCAGTAATCAATTTCGTGCATTTCTAACTTCTAAAAGCATGCAGGGATGCCGAACTATTTTCTAAATGCCTATATTGTACCTGGGCCAGGTGCATAATCACACTTCTGTAGGTGGCACTCTGATGAAATAACTACACACTGTGATTCGTTTTTGTGAAGTCCTCCATGTGTTCTCCTCCATGGAGCATGTTCAGCAAAGGGCAACAGGGCTTACAAAAGGACTAGAGAACGTGTCTTGTGGGAAACAGCTGAGGGAGCTGGGGGTGTTTAGCCTGGAGAAAAGGAGGCTCAGGGGGAACCTCATTGCTCTCTACAGCTCCCTGAAAGGAGCATGTAGCCAGGTGAGGTCAGTCTCTTCTACCATGCCTACAGTGAGAGGACCAGAGGAAATGTCTTTAAGCTGAGACAGGGGAGATTCAGATTAGATATTAGGAAAAGCTTTTTCATGTTTATTTCACCGTTCATCAAACAAACCCACTAAAAGATCAAGAAATATATTACATATTAATGAATACATGCATTTTGCACTAGATATAAACAAACCTTGAAAAATATTACAAGTATCAATCAACAGTTTCATTGAGAAATCAGGTTAGAATTAAAATATCCTCAATCAGAAATGTGATTCAAAAGACAAATGATGAATTTCCACTGAAAACGGTGGATTCAATTCACATACACAGGCATAATTAATCACCCCAAAGAGCTATTTAAAAAAACAAAATATGTAACAATTCTTTGCAACAGACTGCTGGAGTGACTGTTCTTACCATAAAGTTAGTGACTGAGAATAGAGAGGGTTGTACAGGCTGCTTTCCTTGATTTCTTTGTAGCACCTGATTTTGTTATTTTGTTATACTTGAATTCCAAAAACAATAATCAAAAGAAAAGGGCCAGAATATCCTTTTTCATCCTCTGTCTGATGCTATGAGATAACAAAAAGTAGTATAAGGCAGCAAAAATGAGCCTCAGTACTTAAGTGTTCCTTCTGTGGAGATAATTACCAGGGATTCTAGAAAAATATGCACCAGTATTTCTGGTCTTCTGGTTAGTACAAAATTCCAGCTGTTAATTAGCAGTTCATTATCAATAATTGAATAACTACTGAAGTAGGTTCATGATTAAAAATGTATTGACTCTTAATTGAAAAGAAAAAAAAAGATTTTGATTACATCAGAAATAAAATTAAAATAATGGAGCCTTCATATTTGATCCAAGTAGGAAAGCACTTTAGTTCTGCTTCTCTTCTCTAGAGCTTTTAATCTGCATCCCATGCTGCTTTAGTAACCTAATCTAAATAAGTGTCATCAACAGATTTTTTTACGTATTACAGAATCCTGAGTTTTGGAGACTTCTCATTCCCTTGTTAGGTGGGAGCTTCATCTTGCTGCAATGAATTCTAGCAAATAGATACATTTAAAACATACACATATTCCTAAGTGAAAGGGTTTGACAAGGAGAAATGAGCTTTAAACCGAACAGCTGCAGCTGATATTAAAATTGAAAAGTGTGCTTAGTTCAAATGTAGATATTGGATGGTTGTTTTTTATTTTAATAAAGACAGCTTATCTGAGATATATCTAGAATTCTGTGCTTAGTCATGAATTTTCAACTATTAAAATATGCCTAGACAGGAAGTCTTCACGAATGTTTTTAGGAGAAAAACTCGTAAAACTATCAAAATAAGGAGTTCTGACTTTAAGTATAAATAACAAAGTGTTGGAAGACATGAAAATTTTGCCTTCAGATAACTAGGTAATATAATTTCAGTGTATTTGCATAGTGAAGTAGTTATTTCCATGTTTGTATGAATAATGAAATATAGAATACATACAGTTTGTAAAAAAATGTAAAATAGCCAGGATTTCATTCATGTCCTATGAGAAAGTGAAATGCTAAAAATCATCCTGGAGGGAAAGAAAATGTTGTATAAACCTTTTAAAGGATTCAAATTCAGAAAACTAAAATTGCTTTGATTTGGCTGTTATAACAACAACAAGGAAGAATCCTGCAACAATGTCAGTAACATCTGCTGTGAATTGCAGATATCTAATAATGGGAGGTTTAATGCATCACGTGAAAATGGTGTAAGATGAATGTTATGGAGGATGGCAAAAATGGGTAGTATATCTTGGACAGGAAAATGTTACAACAGAAATACTGAAATAATTCAGATGATTTGATAATGGCATGATAATCTGATATTTGTAGGACTAATAGACAGTTAAGAAGAGCGTAATTGAGGACATTAATTGAATTATAGACTCCTTTCTTTCCTCTGATTTCCTATTCCATTCTACTGTTTTACTGGAGTGCTATCATAAGTCATTCATTTCATAGTGGGCTGAATGTACCTCTGTGTAGTTGCAATTGCTTTATTCTTAATTTAAAAAGAGGAGGAAGTAAAAGGCAACAAGTGAATGATTAGTATACAATGTGCTTTTGGTATTGATCTATAATAACTAAGCTGTGGTATACATCAATGCATCATAAATATATTACTGTGAATCCTCTAAAATGTTAATGTACAGGATATAGTTAGTAGTAAATATTTATCTTTATAAATAGATAACTAGAAACATTTTTGATACAAAAAGTGGTTTCCTGAAGCATGATGCTTTGTCAAGGAACTTCTTTGGCAAATTTGCTGACTGCTACAGATCCGGTTACAGCTATATAAATTTCAAACTCCTCCTTTTGAGAGAGGTTTCTCATATTTTAGTTTTTTAGATGTGAGTGGTTTCCTCAGAATTTCCTCTCTTTATGTTGAAAGCCTGTGCATTTACAAAAATTATGTATCAGATAGCAGCAGATACATTCAAAGGAGAGTGCTTAAATCTTCAGAGTCATTGTTCTTATCCACCTGAATTTCACATACATGATACCAGCTGTATCCTAGCATCTGATCTCAATGAAAGAAAACCAAGGAAAATTTGGTTTATTTAGCTTATCAAAGAGAAGGCTAAGCAGTAACTGGGTCCAGTCTGTAATTACCAACACAAGGAAGGGCTACCTGATACTAGAAAGTTCACAGACAAAGGCGTCACAAGATCTATCAGAGTTCGAAGTAAAAATAATGTGCAGATTTTTAACCATTGCAAGAATTTAGCATATGAGATAGCATTCCACAGCTGACCTATGACTGAATAGAGGGAGCACTTAGTCTCTTGCATGTGTCTGGGTGACCTCCAAATAATCAAGCTCCTTCCTCTCTTCTGAGCTGTGTTTAACTAGTGTAGAAAGCTGAGGTGAATGAAACAGCGTAATCAGCCACAACGCTGGTCTAAGAGTTCTGACTGTAACTTATTCTCATGTAAATAGTACAGGGGGATCACTGTGTTCCTCTGACTGGTTTCTATCAAGGACAGAACTAACATTTGAATGCTCTTCCATGTGCTGAAGCACTTTTGTGTTGTTGCTGTTATTACCATCCTCTCTGAAACAGACTCATCATGGTTATGAGGAAAAGGTTGTACACCAAGTACACAAACTTAAATTAGCTTTTTCATATGTGGAGATGTGTTACTAACTTGAAGCCGCATCAGTGAAAAGATTGAAGAAATACAATTTCCATTTCCTCAAGCATGAAGGATCACTGACAGCAGCAGCATATGGTCTCCCTAACATTTTCCTGTTCAGAAGCTGGGGGAGGTCATGATTACAGAAGGTAAAGACCTCAAACGAGCGAGTAAAGCACTGCAAGCTGGTGTACGACAGTTTTTGTGTACCTAATGGAGAACAGAGAAATTCGGTCTCTCCAGTCTGAAACCTTCTTTTCGCATTTCCCTTTAGGGAAGGTGTTCACTATATTTCTTTGTTTCACTGAGGCTGCAATTCTCTTAGTGGCTGCTGCCTAGGTAAAAGCACAGTCTGCAGAGCCTGGGAAATGCAAATGGGTGTGGAGAGGATCCGCATCCCAAACAGCTGACTCCTCCTAGGAGTGCCATGGCAGAGCCCACCTGAACAGAGGTGCAGGGTTGAAAGGAGCCTGCCAGCTGAGGAAGAGGATTGCAAAAAGATTGTTCTACAGTGCATGATACAGATGAGATGAGTTAATAAAAATGACATCTAATTAAATTGTGTCTTTTTTGTCTGTTTTTTGATCATCCAGAACACTGAAAGAAAAGTGAAAAAGATTGTTTAGATATTAATATCTAGCCTTATATTAATACATTCAACTGAGAAACTTTAAAACTGGAAAAGCAATGCTAATTTTTAACTATTTTATTTTAAAAAATTTTCACATTAATTTTAAAATGCAAAATTACAAATTGTTAAATTTTGTTCATGGTTTGGGATATTTGATATACCTAACTTTAGAACAGCTATTAAGCTGACATACTGGTTTTACTAACTTTTCTATTTATTAGTGGAATGGGAGGCCTTGTAATTTATGACCCTGAAGTGGATGTGAATAGCAAGTTATATTTTTTGTTGTACTTTGCACAAGGCAGCCTCAGAAGTAAATCTGGTATCTGATACATAACTGACAACTGTGCCATGCACACTGTTGGAAGAAGACACAGCTAAGCATAATTGCAAGTGTGTCTGTTTCCCTGTGCTTGCTTGTAGAGTTTGGAGTTTTGGTGTTTTTGAGGAAATTAATTTGATGTGACACATGAGAAATAGGTCTTAGGAGTATCAGGTTACAGTAAGTGCGGATATTCTTCTAACAGCAGGTACTTCTTTTTTGCATTTCTTAAAAAGATTCAAGTTCATTTTAAGTCAGTGTTTTTAAGTGTTAAAGAGACATGATTAACTTAATTGATGGGTAAAATTTCCTATGTTCTTATACAATATTTTATTGAAAAACTCCTGCTAATAACTTTCACCTTGCCTTTCTTTAAAGGTCCTTGCCTATACCGAAGGCCTTCATGGAAAATGGATGTTCAGTGAGATTCGAGCTGTTTTCTCAAGACGTTATCTTCTCCAGAACACGGCTTTGGAAGTGTTTATGGCAAACAGAAGTAGGTCATAGTTTATATTTGTCACATAAAATTGTGCTAGTGTTTATTTCATCTTTTATTTATTAATCTTAAAATTAAAACTTTGTGCTTCCTTTGATAAAGTGCTTATGTCTTACTTACTATAATACTTACTCTTGTGTGTATTCAGTGAAAATTGTATTAAAATCAATCACTTAAATCAATCTCACTGCTTTCTGAGATCATTGCAATTGGTAAATTCTTCAAATGTTGGATAGGAATTTTGCTTTTTCTGTTGTCTCACCCTGCTCGTCAATTGTCTGTAAATATTTTAATGAACTATATAAATAGATATTTCCTTTTCTAATTATAAAATGAACTAAAGTAACAAAGTACCAGATCGATAAATGGATCCACTCAGTTTTCTGTATGTGCTACTCTGAATCACACTTCAGTGGTTGGTGAGGTGTATAAGTGGTCTTTTACCCTCAGGAGCTCTGATGTAAGTTTTGATTTCAGCTGGAGAGGGAATTAAACAATTCCTTGTTCCTGGGTGTTTTAAGGCACTAGTTAGAAGAGCAAATGCCATGCCAACTACTGAACAGCTTCTCAGCCTGATAAGAGATTATATGGGTGAGTATTAAGGTGTTGCTCCTCTGAAGTAAACAACATTCAGATCTTCTGCAAAATGGGAGAGTTAATGCCAAAACGTTAACCAGATAATTATACATAGGTGTGAAGAGTGTCAGGAATTTCTGTTGTACTTCTGTTGTTGTTGGATCCCCAGGAGGATAAAAGTGGAACTGACTTCTCTCCCCAAATAAAAACCAAAACATTTAAAAAATATATTCACATGAAGAAACAGACTTCTGCAAATGTTTTACTGGTACATATTTTCCTTTCTTCATTTAGCTTCTGTTATGTTTAATTTTCCTGACCAAGCAACAGTGAAAAAAGTTGTGTACAGCTTACCACGTGTTGGAGTAGGAACCAGCTATGGTTTGCCACAAGCCAGGTAATTTAATTTAAATAGTTTTTATATTTTGTGTTTATTATGTTATACAGTTGATATTTTTTTAAATGTCTATACTAGAACATTATTCCTGTTGTGAAACTTGAGATTTTCTTGAGGTTAGTATGAGTAACATTACCCTTTACTTACTATATGGTCTATTAGACTATATGGTCTATTATATTCTGTAGTATTTAGAATAGAAGTAAAAGTATTGTAAATTAGATAGATTTTTTTTTCCATTTACAGGAAATAAGTACCTTCCAGTAAACAGAACTTACACTTTATCTCTTCAAAGTCTGGTTACCAGTCAGGTCCTATAAATGTATAGTCAAATGTTCATCCTTGCTATGATTGTTATGCAGGATGTGAAACTGCACTTGACAAGGTTTTGTGTTTGCTGACTGTAAATTTTTTCATCTATATGGATGTGTGGGGATTTTACTTAATTTCTTATCAGTGTTATGGCTATTTTGCAACTTCCAAATTTCCTCCATTCATTAGTATGATGCATTATTCTTCTCTTTCCAAAATTAAGGAGGATATATATATTTTTGAAAGAGCAACTAAGGTTCAATTTTAGAGATTTTGACAAACTATGGACAACCACAGTTTTTATTTTCTCATCAACACCAACATCAAATCAGCCTATGGCCAGAAAAAAGGCTGGAAATTGTCAGATCCTATATTATAAAAGTATTCCTATTTCAGAGATAGGTGAGATGATCTTCATGTGTACTTCATTGTGTTGGAGGGGGGACATTTTTTTTATGTTTAGGTTCAGGATTAACTTCTGGTCAAAATGAGACAAAAATAAAGAAATATAAGGGAGTGAGGAAAACAGCATGATGTAAACAAAATGTGGTGCTTTGGGCTCAGACCCCCATTTGGCTTGATTTGACCAAAAGCCAATGACTTAATCATCAGTGTAGTGTCTGGGATGTATCTTTCTTTAAGTAATTTCTTATAAACTAAAACTTCACATTGTCCTTGTTTTATCTCAGGGCAAAATGTGGAAATACTCTGAAGTGTCAAAGCATTTGTAGAATTGGAGAACTATTTCATTCCCAGATGAACATCATTCCCTGTCATGAGCTTGAGAGTCTCATGATACCTAAGGCTTGATCTCCTGAATGTGCTGAAGTCTTTAGGCAAACTGCCAAATTTCTCAAGTTTTCATTGAGATCAAGGAGAAGTTGGGGCATTTATTTGGAAGACGCATCTTGTTAATATTTGCATTGTTCTTCCATATACTAAAGTTAAAGGGAATGCTGTCTCTAAATGGAAAGTAATAATATTCTTTCCTGAAACAGAAATGGCCACATGCTCTAGTACAAACAAAATGCAAATTTCTCAATCAGAATTTCATATTTATATGACACTTTTTACTTTTGAAATTCATATCCTTTGTGCATTATTCAGTGAATAATTGTCTGAAAAAGTTTTTTGATATATAATTATTTAGAAAAGTTTCAGCTTCAATATAATATGCAGTTATTTCCATAACTTTTTGATTAAATTTCAATTTGAATCGAAAATGGGCTTGCGAGCCTTCAGAATATATCTGGCATATGGTAGTGAAGTTATTTTTCTTTCTCTTTTTTTGTGTAATCATGGTATGATTTATGCACAATAAAGACCCCGTAATCATGGATTTTTTTCTTTTTTCCCCTGTCTACATACCCTTATTGTCTTCAGTAGGATTGCAGTGGAGTAACAGAGGGGAAGTCTGGCTCTGTAGTTAATCTTTTGTTGATGTTAGAATATAGTTTTCCTTTCTATGAACCTGTTGGCTCTGGAATGCTAATTTTTAAAATTATGCTTATTTCTATAACTAACATAAGGAGAAATTATGCTGAGTAACCAAAGGAGCTGCTGTACTGAGTAAAACATTATCCTATTTTTATATCATCACGATTTTCCAGATTAAGTCGTACCTTAAAATATCTTAACAAAAGCAAACCTTTCTAGTTGTTTTGCTTAAGTTCTTTAATTCCATTTATGCAAGTAATATTTCCTCTCTGATACCGCTCTGATAAACATGTCACCTCGGGTTAATTACAGTATCATAAAGGCTTGCATTCATGATGGAAACATTCCAAAGAAGTAAATTACTTTTAATGCAGTACATGGCTTTTAAGTGTATTTCTGTTTTCATGGTGAAATCCTACAATTAACAAAGGTGCAAGGAAGTAGAAGTAAATAGAAATATTTATGATCTAATGGCTCAGAGGATTAGAAGCAGGTGAACCCTCATGACTTCCTAAGACTTTACAGACCTGCTGTGCTGAGCAAGTCTTCAGTTTGCCTGTGTGCTGCCTTTCCCAACAGCCTGTCTAATGCTTTGATTCCACAAAGAGTTCAAACCTGTGCTTAATGTTACAAAGAAGTAATTACATCCTTAAAATTGGTCACTTATTGAAGACTTCAGTCTGATTTGGTAATCAAATTAGTCTGTCTTTGATGAATGCATTTTCACTGTTCCTGAAACATGTTGCATTGATTGTAGTTTCCTTATGACTTTGCTAAATGATACAACTGGGCAGACAATGCTGTCTCTTTTAACTTCTGCAGCTCCACCTGATTCTACATAGGTAGAGTAGTATCCACATTTTTAACATGGTGTTATCAGACTACTTTTGATGGTTCTAACACCTCAGTAATTTACTGAGGGCAACATCACAGCTCAGAAACCAACCGCAAGCTACCTGATGGTTTTGTAGCATACAGAGATGAAAGAATTGGTAAAAGGTACAGTACCTTCACCACAGAACATACTGACACCTTCCACTGAAATTCTGTGGGCTATTAATGCATTAGAGAAAACAATGGCTCCAGTTCATAAAACTAAGAAATTCAAATGATGATATTTTTTTTTCTGAAAAAAATGTATTTTGGCTGTTACAGTAACTATATTCAACATCAGCTCAGCTCTGCCATGTCAGTAGCTTGGTGATGGATATCTAGATCTCAATACAGCTGGTTGCAGAGGTTGATTTTTGTGAAGGGAGAGACGTAGAAAAACTAAGATTTGATGCCATCAAAGTATAAAACCCTTTTAAAACTTTGATTAAAAGTGAATATAGATGAGTTTCTTGTCAGAAGTCAGTGACTTTCCCAAGTCTTTATTTTGTTTTTCCTCTGAACAGGAGCAACACAACACAAAACATCATGCAGGTGGAAGATACTTAAATATTCTTTGTATGAGATTGCATTGTAGCTAACTAAGTTAAAAGTGACTGTGAAAGGGGGTGTGTCATATTCCTCATATGGGATATATAACATCCCTTCCTTCACCAAAATGGCATGAAGTGTTTTCTAAATACATTTAAATGTATAAAACTTGAAAACTGGATCATTCTGTTGTGCATCAGTCTTCTGCAGTTCCCATTTTGAGTAGATATTTCATGGTTCTCTAGAAGCAAAGGAAGCACATTCATTTGTGCATCTTCATATTGGTGATGGCATATTGAAGAAAGAAATGGTTTGATCAAAGTTGGGTGGTTTTAGCAAAACAGAAAACAGTGGGTCTTCCTGTGTTAGCTGAAACAAGCAGGTGTGGAACCAATTTATTGTGCATAATTTCTTCCAGTCTCTGCTGAAAAAACTATGAATCTTTCAAACACCTTAGATATGGAGTAAATAAGGACATTTTTAGTATATTTTGATTTTCTGTAGAGTTCACTCAAATCAGGCTTTCAAATGCAAAGTCCAGCATTTGACAGTTTATAGATTTTTGAGACTCCCTAGGAGATTGTGAATAAAGTCTAAAAGCAGCTACTAAGCTGTACTGATGCATAAACATTGTTTTGTCATGAGAGGAACAGAAAGTCTGACATAAATGCTTTGTAAATTTAATTATATCTTTAGTATTTTTATTTTCTGTGTTTATTAATTTGTATGTAGCATTAGTCAAAATTTACTGGAAGCCATATGTCTTTGAGAGTTCTACTGTAAAAATAGTTATTATTCTATAAAATGCAATATTAAGTGTGATTACATTCAGATATTTCTTTAGACAAATTGTTTCATAAGAAGAGTAATAGAAACAACTAAAAAATTTTGTATTGTCTCTTGTGTACTAGTTAAGTGTATTTACCTATGGTAACCTATAGTCTACTGTAAAATAAGGCTAACCAAGCTGGCAAGACCTAATGTACTGTTATTTGGGTGAATACACTTGCATGGTCATTTTTGTATGCCCAGTTTGTAAGCTGAAGTATGGCAGACATTGACAACCTACACACTGGCAATTTAGACAAATAATTGTAATGACTGTACACTCCAGTTGCACACCAGTACTCACTCACTCTTTCTTTGGAAAAAGAGTTTAGTGCATCTCTAGGGCATGTACATGTATATTTAGAAGCAGATGGTTCACATTTTTGTAAACACTGCCCAGTATGACACCTTGTATACGACTTAGTTTTAAGAATATACTCAGCTTTCAGAGTCTAGAAATAATGCACAGTGTACTGAGGGTGCAGCTGAAAGCTGAAGCATTGGGTGTCTATTTAGTCTTGATAAGCTATGTAAATACTACTACATGCATTCTTTTAATTCGCTGAATTCAGACTACACATTAGGAATTGTCTTTTTTATTGTTGTTGCTTTTAACAGGTATAAACATTTCTCTATTTTGACACATTTCTAAGATCTAAATTTCTTTAAAAAAAGGTATCTGAGGAGATGAATAGTTTTTCCTTTTAAAAATTTCCTTGTCTTCTTTATTCAGGCAAGAACTATTTTCTCTAGAAATGAGTTTTGAACAATAAGACTGCTTCTGCCTGTTGCAGATTTTTTTCTTTAATGTGTTAGTCTAGACTGACTCAGGTCCCCTATATTTTACCAACCAGGGACAGTATATACAATGGTTAATTTAAGACTTGGTATTTGGTTATTGTGTTGTTGTCAAATTGAATACAGAAGAGTTGAGGTTTTCTGCTTTTCTCTTCCTTAGTATGTAGTTTGATTCTGTCTCCCTTATCCAGTCATGTAAGTTTCAAAAATTGTGTGGAAACTGAGTATCGCAGAAGCTTCTGCTCCTCTTCCAGATTTGAATGAAATGCAATTTAGAGGTCATTATGAAGAGACAGGCAGATGAACATGTGAGCAGATAACTGAGTAAAATTTGTTTCTTTCAGAAACCAGGCTATAAATAGAATTCTTCAAGCTTACTGGGATATAGGAAAGAATCATGGCTAGTTGACCATAGAGGAGGTGCACAAATTGTGTAATAAATATCTTCAACCTGTGTGATAGAAGTATATGTCACTTTAATCTATCACTCACTCACCTTAATGAACTTATCTCAATATATCCTTTTGAAAGAGGGAAATGGTATTCCTCTTTTGTTCCTTCTGGACAAGCCTGGCACCAGAAGGTCTGCAGTTTCTTTTAATCCCAGTCTTTTAACCAGATTCAGAATAAAATAAAACAAAAAATATATTATTCTGATTTATTGCAATGCTGTAGTAGTGCTAAACAAAATATAGTTCTTAATTTTAACCATTTCTCAAATTAGGGTAGTAGTGTCTTCTTGACTTCATTAAATGAAATAAAAAAGCTTCTGGGAGAATCTGAAATTAATCACACTAATAATATTGCACTACATCTTAACATTTAATGAGACTCTAAAAAATCATTCTTTAAATGTATTTTCTAGGAGAATCTCTCTGGCCACACCCCGACAACTTTATAAATCCTCCAACATGACTCAGCGCTGGCAGAGACGGGAGATATCTAACTTTGAATACTTGATGTTCCTCAATACTATAGCAGGTAAGGCTTCTGGCTCTTTAATCCTTTGTGATATGTTTATGTTTGTCAAAGTCTTAAGCACCGTGACTTGATAGAATACATTTATCTCTCTAGAATTCAGCTGCAGCTTTGTGATATATTCTGAAACACACACACACATTAAATTTTATCAGAAAATGCACAACCTATCACGGAGACCTTAGATTCATGTATTGCTGTGAAGGCTCTTCCTTGCTCCCCTTCTGCCATTTCCTCTGCTGACAGCTTTGTCTGAAGCTTTATTAGAGTCAACAAACCATTGCCAGAGAGTGTCTGGAAATAATAATGGGAAAATGTAATTTCGCTACTTCATCATTCTCAGCAACAGCAACTAGACAGCAGAATAACAACAGTATTCTGCCTAGTACAGATGTCACCTGGATTGTGGTATGATTAGATTACAGCATCTTTTCTCATTTAGTTCTTTGAGATGAAATATAATATCAGATTAGATATTTAAAATGAGAAATAACTGCCATAGACACGCATTTGTTATTGTCAAAAAAAGAGCTTTTCTGGCAATTGTCATTAATTAAACATTCAGGAAGATGTTATTCCTTTCACCTTTCCCTTTTCTATGTGCTAACTCCAGTGTTAATTTTAAATGTAAAAAGGAGCCGTTTTCTACACCATACACAGAGATTTCCAGGAGGTTGTCTACTATTATGATTCCTGCCTGTAGCACACATGCTGTTTATGAACCAGCCTGTGGAGAGAGCCTCATACAGACATTTCACTTCAGTGAGCTTTAATTTGAAACCCAAATTAAATTCCACCAGGCATCACTTTGTACTCCAGTGTTACAACTCTGATCTTTACTTGGTCCTGACTTTTATGCTCGAGGTTATCCTCAGGCCAGACGTAAGACACTTGCAAGTGTGAAACCCAACGGTAGCACTCGCTGTGCTGACCAGTCTGAGGACAGTCACTGCGTTCTTCCCAGTAGGGTAGTGGCAGAATTCAGGAGCTGTCAAACTCACTTGCTTTGATCCTTCAGGCTTTGGCCTCTGTGCTTGGATGATAGTCATCTTCCATGCATCCAGTCTTATGGATGTTAATAAATGTGTCATCAACTTATCCCAGTGTGATACAGAAGTGTTACCACTGAACAGTTGGAAATCTGAGGGCATGTTTACCTTGTGCAGTGGAGCAAAAAGCAGAATCCCTGAAACTACTGGAGACCTGGGCTGGAAAGTCCATATGGTGAAGTCCAGTGCAGGCTCACCAGCTTGGTCCCCAAGCATTACTGCTGCAGTCCTGCAGATCTCTGCTGGAGGAAGGAGCCCTGCTGAGCGTTTATTGCCTCTGGTGCAATGCCAGGAGAATGCTGCTATCCTGCTTCTGGACATTGGCCTGTCTCCAGCTGCTTCGTGCCTCTCACATATCCGCTGCCCTTCTAGTGATGAGGAAATAGAGGCAGACCCTTGCTGGCTCCCTGGCTGCCTCACCCAAACTTGGAGGATTTACTCGAGAACTGGGACGTTAGCCTAGGTCCCCTCAGTCCTTGTCCAACACATTATCCACAGAACTGTCCTTTGCTTGTAATTTCCTTTTTATGTATTCATTTCTTCCGTAAGCAGTGAATTTAAGCTCTAAATGAGAATGGACAAGAGATAAGCCAATTTTTTATAAACTATTATTTTATTTTTAATCGGTTTAAAACTCCAAGTTCATTATTTTTTAGGTACCTCACCAAAGCATCCAAACCTGGAAGACAGCATTATGTTTGAAGTCAATTAGGAATTGCAGTAACACTTACACTAAAATATCTATCAATTAACAAGCTTCAGCCTGAAGAGATTCCTTCCGAGTATCTCAGAGGTCTCAAGAGAAATATCTTTTGACCTGCTCTTTGATACTAGTATTGCTGGGCAGGCTTTATAGCCAAACACTTGGGGTGGTTGCACGAGACAGGTTTCTCTTAAAGTAATTTAGTGTCACTCATCTGCTTTATAACAGGATGGCTTGATATTAGCATTCCAGGTTCCACCTGCTATGGTTTGAAGGCCATAGGTTTGAAGGATTACTGACTAATTGTTATTTTTGGTGTGTATCCATGAATTTGTGTCCTATTTGGAAAAGCAGTTTGGTCATTATCCCTAGGAGTGTCTCTGTCTGACTCAAAACATTTAATTTCTAGCAGATTTATTGGTATCAGTCTCTTACAGGTAAATCTCATTTGTTCATGTAATCTCATTTGTTAATTGCATAGGATGCCTTGCTCATTTCATAGCACTGTCTATCATCTTATAAAATCTTTCGTGATTAAAAAAAAATTAGAACAAAATTTATCCTTGGTAGCTGACCTTGCCAATGACACACAAAACCTTTTCTGAAAATAACATCAGAGAATGAAAGCTGACTGAAACCCAACTGGCAATTCTACACATGACAATAAGGTCTTTGTTCCAGTTTGGAAAAAAACCCCAAAGTTTTCCAACTTTTTGACAGAAGCAAAAAAACCCCTGAAGTTATTTTTTGGAAGGTCAACCAGGTTTTATAGTTTTAATGCAGTCTGCACTTCATCTAGAAAGCCCTCTTCCAAAAACTCCTGAAGTACTTGGGAATATTTGGAAAGACTCTCCTCATAAAGTTCCTGGCAAGCCAGAAACCCACCCACAACAGAGAGCACGTGAGCTTGAAGTCCAGTCATGAGGGAGAAAGCTTCAAAAAAGAAATACATGTTAGAAAGTCTGGAAGTTCTCACATTCCCAGGCTGATCCTGGCTCTACCATTGCATGGCACTGTACCACCAGGGCCTGAGATCTGGGAAACTGCAGCACCAAGAGCTGTGAGGAAGCTTGAATGATACCACTGCTTTTACAGCTGTGCCTGTGTTTCTGTAAGTGTTCTTGAAAAACGTTCCGCAAAAATATTTGCCTTGCAACAAATAGGTGTTTTCTGATGAAGCACTAACAAAATTAATAAGTCTATGAGAAATACAGTACTGGAAGCAAAGAACCTCTACTAACTTGTTGCCCTGTTTTTGATAACAGCTGTTATAGACACTGTTTGATAACTGTCCAAGTACACCTGTATTAAACAGACACAAAATCTTATATGCACTGTAGACAGGACCCTCAGGAGTCAGAAGAAAATGCAGGATTTTTAATTTTGTGCACAAAAATAGAGTACTGAATATACTTGTGACCTCCTTTCCTAAGTAAAGAAGTATTTTCTGTCTTCTTGGAAATCCAATTTCCAATTAGAGTCCTAATTATACTCTTTTGTAATGAGATTCCATAAGAAATATTTCCTTATAAGTTGCAACTTCTTTGCCAGTAATTGTTAGTGTAGCAGCAATGACCTAGTTTTAGAATATAACTGTTCATTTAAGCAGCATCTTATTCTCTAACAGTATCATTGTTTTTTAGCTATTGAGAAATATATCCATCCTTTTTTTTTTTATGCATGTTGCCATTAAGCTCCTACTGGCTTATTCAGCAAATCTGAGCTGTAGCTTAGTCAGAAACATGGAGGTTTGACACTTAAAAATTGTGGATTAACTGCTGGTAAGTAGGTGATAAGTAAGGTTGCTTCACTGTTTTTTCTTCTCATCCAAGTAAAGATCCACGAACAAAGTGGTTTAGTACATATTTTGCCCATTCTTTGCAGCTTCCTTTTTTTTCTTACAATGGTGTTTAATTAGTTTCTAGCCCTCTACAAAAGAGTGAGAAAGCACCCATGTTTTCTTGTGATCCTTCTCTGAAATTACACAAGAAGTAGAAGCCTTGGAAGAGAGGAGTTCAGAAGTGAGGGTTCTGTCACCAGGTTATTTCTCTCATTGTGACATCATGCAGCTGGGTTCTTTCCCACAAGAAGTGCTTTGCTTGTTTGTTAATACTGTTAATTACACAGACTGGTTGGGCTCTGTGTAACAGAACCACTGAAATAAACGTGTGAATTTCTTCTTAAATCTCTCCCTGCTTTGCTGCTATGTCTGTCCTGAGAAGCATGGCCCCTGGCTGTTCTATATTTTCCTAGTATTTGAAGTATCCTCTTGGAAAAAATCCATTGTTCTATGATGTTTTCTTTGATTCTTCCATCATCCTATTACCCCCTCTGAACCATTGCCATGCTTCATTTTTGGTTTAACTCTTTCTACTGTGATCTGCGCTCATGACTTAATAAGTGTCTACTTCAGCTGTCAAAGATCTCTCTTTCTAGATCATTTCCTATCCAAGTATATGTGATTGCTGGCACTTGCATCATCTTGATGTCCCGTTGCAATTTCAGTTAAAATCTCTCTCCATCTTCAAACTCTCTAAAATCTTGTTTCAACCTGTTTCTCTGGCCCTCTAGTCAGCTATTTTCTCACCTCCCTATTCTGTTTCCGAGCTCTTCACCTCTTTCGTGCCCTCTTTTCTGGCTCGAGCGTATTTCATCATATTTACAACTCTGGGCTTTTCTCCCAAAGGTAAACACTGCACTCTGCTACTTATCAATCAGTCTCAGTGTTATACTCTCCATGCCCCTGGTTTTTGTCCTGGTTGTGTAGACATAAGCCTTCCTGGTCACCTTCCCCCTCCTCCTTCTACCTACTTCATTCTCAGAGATCCTTTTGTTTTGAAGGCTTGGAAGCTGCAATGATTATACTAATTATTCTTTCTGCACAGGACCAGCATATATGTCAACTGAACCCTCTGGGTGATATAGGAAACAAGTAATTTTTACCAGTCTCATTTAAAAGATTATCAAAAAGAGTACTTAAGAGTAATCCCACTACAGCAAAAGGTATCAAGAGGAGTGGGAACAAGAAGTTGTTTTCAATATCATTGCAGTGCTCACTGTTTTAGCTAGAAGTCTAGATTTCAAATCTATTTCTCAGTATTTAACTAATTCTGCTCTTTGATTTCAAATTGCAGTATATTAAATGTGTGCTTGCATTTGTATTTATTGGAATTTTAATTCTTTTAAGTCCTACATGCGACTGCTTTTAAAAGAAATGGAGTATAATTGCATCCATAATTTTTGTGAGTAATTTCTTGTGGCGGAAAGGAATTATTTTTAAAGGTTTGTGGAAAAAAATGACATCTTCAGTTAGGTAATAAATTCAGATGAACTTCTTCCCTCTCACCATTTTTTTTTTGCCTGTTTAGCATTTTCCACTTTTTTGCTCTGTGATGTACAAGCCCTCACTGGTTAATTATGTATATATTTAGCTACTGCATGTGTTGGGCTTATTATTGTCATCTAATTAGATGTAACTCGAACTACTTACTTCTAGAAAAATCATTAAAAATTCTTTCCTAATGACCTAGAGATGACAAAATGTCTGTAAAGTGTGAAGAAGCAGACAAGCACAGGAACATCGCTCTTAAAGAGTGTTAATCCAGATGCTGCAATCATCTAATTAAACAATATTTTGCTGTCATTAACATTTTCACCAAGGAATTGCAGTTATAATTTCTTTGTCAGCTGTCTCTAGCTCACTTTACCTTAGAAACTAAAGTGCCATATAAAAACATTAAATTGGATGGTTTAATTAAAAAGTTTTTTTTTAATGAAGAAACATATCCAGTATTTCTGAGATCTCATTTACTATGCCTCATTTTTATTGTTCAAGTAGATTAGTGTCACAGGGCTTACGATATTTAATATTCAGCCTTTAATATTAATCTCTGTAAGCCTACTTGAGGGGAAATCTGAAGCTTCTGAAAAGGTATAGGGACTACCAATAACCATACAGGTTTATGTTTTATATTTATTTAGTTAAGGAAATGAGCAAATAATTCTTGCTGGAAGCACCAGGCAATTGATGAGATGGCTAAGTATATTCATCTGCTGATTTTACTCTGAAAATAATCAATTGTGAAGCCAGAACCAATCAAGACAGCATTTCTAATAAAGTGAAACCACTAATATTTATGCATGCTTAGAATTAGGGATTTGTAATCCCATTATAGGCCTAGATCACTGTCCTCTGCTCAGATAAGTATAGATGTGTGGTCTTACCTCGTAGGTTTGGTCTCCTTTCATAATTTAAATTAGGTTCGTCTTCTCAAGCCAGTTTCATTTGTTGATATTAAGGTGAAAAATGTTGAATTGAGAAAAAGAAATCATTAACTTTTTTATTAAACAAATTAAGAGCTATTCTTAGTAGTTAATATCTTCATAAATAAAACATGTTTTATAAAATTCAAGTAGGAGAGAACATAGTATTTTAATTTTTTCACATAACTATGCTTATATGTACCAAATACATAATCATGAAGACTTCATTGTTTGCAATGTATCCTACCTAAGCTGAGAGAGAAGCTGCTTCAAATTATCTCTCATTGTGGAGTAAAAAACTGCACAGAGGAGTTACTGCAGTATTCTGACATGGAGCTAAAGTCATATGATAATTTCTGCCTGTGTCTATACTATAAGTAACCTCTCAGCAAAAGAGAACTCATACACCAGCTAGGCTCAGGATTGCTTTTTCCTTGCCCTATTCACACATTTATGACTTTCCCATATGGAATGGGAAAAAAAAGTCAAAATCTTTTTGACTGAATATTGAAATTGAATTCATATTAAATGAATGAATAAGTATCAAAATTAAATGAAATCACAACATGAAAAAATCAATTTTGAAATTAAAAATAATTCTGTGTAACCCTACAGTTCCTTTCAAAATTTTGCAAAAGGTTGTTCTCACTTTTTAAATGCTTCTATGAAGTGGTTACAGTTGAAGATTTTTATTACTATGAGCACTTTTCCATACAAATTTTGATTCTGAAGAATCTTCACTTTTGCTTATGGTTTGTAATAGACTACAATCATCTCAGTCATTCTCTTCCTGGGTCTCAAAGTTCTTTTAGTCTGCTCTCTGCATAAACACAAATGTCTTTCTATTGTGGAAGCTTTTGCACACTCTCCTGCTAACTAAATTAAAGATTCTGATGGTGAGAAAAATGTTTCTTGTATTAAGCTGTAGTTTTATAGAGGCCATATCTTATAGCACCCTAAATTTGATAATCTCAAGAAACTTTGTAAGTCATATGTAATTAAACCCTTGCCAAAGAGGAAAATAATGTTCTGATTTGATGGTTGTGGAAAATGATGCAGAGTTGTCTTCCTTCAAGACATATCGAGCCTCCTCCCAAAAGTCTAAAATAATTAATATTCTACCAGAGAATCCTTTCCTTTTCTTCCCTTATGAGGGTAAATTCTCGTTTGCTTCTTGATTTAGTTGTTTGATACATTCTTGTTCTGTCCAAGAGTCATTTTGCATGCATTCATTCATTCATTCATTGTTGATATCAAAGATGTGGGTTTGTTTCTATCCATCATTATTTGTGTATGTAGCACACAGTGCTGGCATTGCTTTTTCAACAAAGTTATATTTGCACCTTTACTTTTTTTTTTTGTATTCTTGTGAACATCTATATGTTCAAAGTGAAAAAAGGAGGACGCACGATTATTAAGAGTATGCACTTCTCCCGTATTCAGTGAAACTATGTACAAAATAAAAACATGCTTTTTGTTCATCAACTTCTATTGAAAAACTAAGGTGTTTGTAGAGCAGTGAAAGTTTCACATTTCATTAGAGCAGAACTGATTTTTGTGGAGAATTGCAACTGCTACTCAGAACAAGGAAGCCTGTGTTTTCCTGTGCCGGGTTTTGTACCCCAGGAATCTGTCCAGAACCTGGAAGGAAGCAGTTAGTGAGACAGGGCTGTAAATCTGCCGCAGGACTGGGAATTGTTAACCTGGATTATTTCAGTCTGCTAATTATATTATATAAATACACACACACATGTATTTATGACCTTTTTTTTTTTTTAAGACTCATGTTGCATATTGTGTGGTTCTCACTATATCAATAGGGTGGACAGATAACGTACTGAGAAATTTCATTTATCTTATCACTGAAGTGTTAGATTCTACTAAATACTAGAGAATGTAGAAATAACAGCCTTTCCCAAACACACTTTTTTTTTTGATGAATTTATGCTTTTCAGTTCATTGCAGTTGCAGATTTTTCTTTCAAAATGGTATCTAAAGGTGGTTTTTGCACATTTGAGCTGCTGCGATGACAGCAGTGTTTCTTTCATGATTAAAGAGAGTGGCCTGGGGTAGTCAGCTCTATCTTTTAGGGGGGAGAACTGTTTTTTAATTTTCAAAGTGATTACAAAATAGTGTTACAACAAACATGATTTTCATCACTTTGATTCCACAGTTGCCGTGGAATCTCACCACTTCTTCAGTGAAGAAGAGCCATAGGGAATGATGGATTAGTATGGACTACCTAGGATAGACCCAGATTTGCAAACCTCAAATTTAGCCCCTTGCTGTTTGAAGTCTCATTTAATCTTTGCCAGCTATGATACTTCATAAAGCTTCTAGAAAAGCAATAGTCTAGTTTTTTTAAATTTCTACATTCATGCTATAAAAATACCTTAATGAAAATAAAAAAGAAAGTGTTTATTGGCATAAGGTGTGTTTTAGTTGATCCTAAAAGATACTGTGCTTTATATTATTTTGATTTGTGTGTTGACTTCTGGTTCAAGTTAAGTGCATCTAAATGGCTGCTTTTGTCTGGAAGATTTATGCCTGATTCTGTTAAGTGGTGGGAACTGGGAACATGTGATGCAACAATTGTAACCACTAGATTTTTTCCTAGCTGGACAAGTGGATGCTATTTCCTAATTCTTAAAACTTTCCTTTTCAATAGGACGAACGTACAATGATCTGAACCAATACCCTGTATTTCCATGGGTTTTAACAAATTATGAGTCTGAAGAGTTAGATCTGACCCTTCCAGGCAACTTCAGAGATCTTTCAAAGGTATGCTTCATTTTTGTTAAAGAACAGTCAGCCAGCCCTTTTAGAAAAGGATTTTGTTTTATATTTATAGCCTGGTTAAATAAGTTCTTTATCTTAAACTCATAAAAGCCTGAAATGGACTTTTCTATTTTAGAATTATTTTATACTGAATCTCTACATTATGCTACTTCCATGTCCCTGACTTACCTGGTTCCAAATCTGCAACTCGTCCATACCTTCTGACTTGTGGGACAGGAGAGCATCAGACCACTTGATCTCACTAATTATCCCTCTTAGTTTTTAAAAGCTGATACTTTGGAAATAAAAAATTAACATTGCACTTTATTTTACAGTGACTAGAATTGTAATATTGTATCAGCACCTCCTTTTGATTTGATAGTTTGTAAAGAGGTACTTGTATTTTACATCCTGGAGTATCTGGTCCTTATTTGTTGGTTTTTTTCCTTCCAACCAGATCTGGGTAGTTAGTGCTTAATAATAAAAAAGTTCCTGGTTTTTTTTTTCCTCTAATAGCACCACATTGTCATCAATACCCAGCTCTGGTACTCTGGTTGTGTTACCAGATTGCAGAGAAGGTCTGTTCTGGCCAAGCATAGCAGAAACATGTGGAGAGGCTCTACTTTTGGCCAGCTAAAATACAGACAAAAAAGCAGGCTCAAAACTGAGTTGCGGGAAGTATCATTCCTGGTTGCTATCAACTATGAAAGTATGCACTATCTTTCCAGTGAAGGTGGGTAGTCCTGCAACATCGCCAGTGTGAGGTTTCTGTTGTCTGGTGTGACAGCTTTCTTGAATCTTTACCACAGCTCCTCAGCCAAGAGGGGGAAGTTGCTTGTACAAATTGAGTGAGGCTCAAAACCACAGGAAGCTGTCACTCACTGCCTTAAGGAGTGAGGCTGGAGAGGAGAAAATGACCCCCAAGGCTTGTTGTGCATTCCTGTGCTGCAGCCCCTGCATTCCCTTCTGCTGCTGGTCAATCATGAGTGTTTCTGGGGTTTCTGCTTTAAGTCTGGATTTCTTTCCTCCTCTCACTGCAAGCACATATCCCGGGGAGCAGTGGAGACATCCTGCCCTGGATATTTCACAGTTTCATCTCTGCTGGAAAGAGTGTGCTTGCAGTACCTCCAGATGTATTGTAATCATTCCTGGAAACCTGCTTTTGTAAGACTTCCAAAATAAATTGAGTAGAACTTGAATTCATAATAGCAGATAGAGACACCTAAGTTTACTCTTCCTTTTTTTCTTAGACAAATAATAATTAAAACCAAAAGCAAATAAATCCAGAATTTGCATTATATTCACAGTATGCCTCAAAAGGAAATAAATTGCTTGATACTTCCGTTAGGTTATGTAAAACTTCTGACCTTTCACAGTATTGTAGGTATGTTTCACAAATGTGTTTTTCAGCTCTGTAACACCATTGTAATCTGTGCCAAGAACAATAAAAGATCCACAGACATGACTTAAATAAAGACCTGTGATCATTTTACACTGGCTTGTTCTCTAGATGTATAAAAGTATTGCTGGTTTAGAGTTGTTCAGAGAGATAAACCTTTCATTAAGGTGCTTACACTTTTCAAAATCTCTCAAACTCACTTTCTGTGAATATTAATAGCACTGCATGTGGTGAAGTGCAACAAGATTAGACAGTGTCTCATGAGTCCTTCACTAGGTATTTAGTTTGGTTCAATCCAAATTTTTATAGCAATCTACTAAAGTATGTAATTGCTACAGGAAGTAGTGTGATAGCTGAATAGACAGGTTTTCCTCATGAGTTAGTAAAGACTCATTATGGAATTAATGCTTGTATAGCTTATTAAGTATCACTGTATTTTTATTAGTGCTCTCCTCAAAAGGAAATGTAAAATCAAGTCTATGGCTATTTCTTTTTTCATCAAGAATCCATGCAGTGTGCACCTTTTCTTGCCAATTTGAGAACTTACCAAAGCTATCGGTGGTTTCTGCTGGAACAGCTAGGGTTTTGACCACTGAAAAGCCTACACAGAACTAGTCAAGGAAAATGATCTTTCCTTTCTGGCAATATCTGGGCTGCATTTATCCCATGGATTTATGAGAAAACACATGTGAAATCTCTAAAGTATCCTGGAATACCTCAGGATAAAAGGGTTGTAATAGTCAATTTTTTGCAGTGTTCATTATAATAATATCTGATGGATTTCATTTCACCATGGTTTTAAAAGGAAAAGTAGATTAATGATTTATTTTAAAATGCAGTGCCCAGTTAGTATGGAATACCTTACTTGGGCTGTTAAGAGTTACTTGCATCCTGTTTCAATTTTTGCATTATCAGTAAAAATCTTAAAAAATTGAATGTCTCTGAGGTATTGCCTTGTCAATTCTGTTTTCATTTTCAATATTGTCCTGTATCTGTAATTGAGTCCCTTTTTCCCTTGTCGTGGAGGTGAATCCTGAGTAGCCTGGTGCTTAAAAGCAGCGGTTAGTGATTTATTCTTAATATTATTGAATGAGATTGTGCTATCAAGCCTCAACCAAACCTCTGGGGCAGGCCCACACAGTATCCTTTCTATGAGGAGCAACTTCCTTCTGTCAGATTTTACCCTGCAATGGAGACGTGTTCCTGCAGATTTGATGGAAGATCAGGACGTTCAGCTAAACTGTTGGATAAAATCTCCTTTGTCAGTTCCTGACCTTCTATCTCCCTGCAAATTTTGCCCGTATTAGTTTTACAAAGCCTCTGTCCTTGATATTTAGCAATGAATAGTCCTCAAACAATCTTCTGAAATTATTTAGAATTCTAACACTTTTCCATATATGGTAAAAAAGCCCAAGAAAACAATGAAATTAAAAGAGAAATCACTTATCATGCTTTGTTTTCTTTGTTTAAAATAGTTTTTGTAGTTAAATGTATGTGCTAAATCTAGCTTTTAAAAAATATTTTGTGCATTCTTTCTCAAAGTTCATACAAAACTCTAGTGTCAGTTCTGATAATTGACTACACTACTTTTGAAATTTTTTAATCTTTGACTTCTAGGCTTTCTGTATAAAATATGATACACTGCCTTTCTGATATCACAACGGCTAAGTGAACATACATATCAAATGCAATTCATATGTTTTTTAGAGATGAAATTAAAGGTGTTTGTCTGGCTTATGATGTCAGTAATGGAGTAAAATATGTGCCTTTTGCGTTTAGTCCAAACTTAAATATTTACATTTGTGCGAAGCCATCTTGAACATGTAGCTTGTCCTTTCTTTCCATTCAATTTTATTCTGATTTTATGTAGCACTCCTTTCTGTGGTATTTTTACATCCAGATGTTACTTGTTCTCTCAGAACAATTATATTTAAATATTAGTCTGAAAATTCCTCTGCCCTTTTTCTTTTAGTATTTGGAAGTTCTCCTATCAAGGCTTTTTGGTTTTTTCCTTTCGCATATAGTTTTAGATTTAAAACCAGGGTTCATGGGCATGGAATGTGCCATGTCCCACTGTTTGTGGGATATATTGGACTTCTCATTTGATTAGACAGTGTAGGTTCAAGTTTTATTCATTACGTATACAAGGTTAAAGGTTATATTTATTGTTTGACAGGATCAAAAGCTAATGAAAGAGGCTGTCATAGATACATAGATTATCTTTTCAGTATCAAACCATCAGGTGATCTGCTTATTTTCTTCTTCGCTGAGATTTCCTTTGGAAGAATACGGAGGATATTAAACATTAGTCCAGGAAACATGGACACAGCCCTTACTATACTACTGATTTTTTGTGAGGTTCAAGACACTTAAAATGTGGTATGGTTGGTTTGTATAAAATTGTATGACTTTTACTCCTAAATTATAGTGAATGCATGGTTTTGACATGCTGCATTGTCCCTGCTCATTAAAGTGTAAACGAGAATTTCTCCTCATTTACTTCCAGTCATACATCCTGTTAAATAAAATGATTTCTTCACCAGGCAAAGTAATACTAATATTGACATGTGTATGAAACATCACACACCCATTCATTGAGTGGAAAAAATGATGTTTTGTTAATATAGAAGGTGTTTGACTGATGGGTGGTGATAAGCATAACCACTTTTCCTTATTACTGTGCCATTTCAAGAAAAGGAAGTGATAAAGCCCCAAGGCTTCTAAATGTAATAATGCAAATGAACACATCCAAGTGTGAATATTTCAAGGCAACCACACTTAATACTTCCAAAAATGTATATGCTGTGGAATGGAGTTTATGGGCCAATTAAGAGCCCTTCATTGGAAAAATGAAATCAGTTTCTGTAAAATTAAATTCCTCTCTTTATCACACGCAACTCTTCCATCAGAAGAAAAACTACACACAATTAAAGCCACACAATTAAACATGTGTTTTCCTTAAATAAAAAGTTCATTTATTGAGTGAAACTCTGGTACTATGAATCTGTGAGTACTCTTATATTTGATATTGTTGATATCTGGTTTTCCTATTAGGATGCTGAAGAAAATCTGTTTACAAATTTGGATGAAGTTGAAATTTATTTTTAAGTTTAAAATATCATCCTAAGACGTCCTATTTATTGGTTGTTGTTCCGTGGATGATTTTTAATAAAAAAGCAAGCAGTCAGGAAAAGCTTAGTCAGTTTTCAGCCAGAGACAAATAAAGCCACATTCAGTATTCCTATTTTACCCAGCTACAATTTTGTAAAGTGCATTACCAAAAACACAAAAAAAAGAGATAAACAGATAAAGTAGCTGCTGCATGAATTAGAGTCAAGATAAGCTGAATATTTTGGTGGCTAGATAAATAGGGTGCTACATTCAGTTCTGCTCTCATAAGAGAATATTGTTCTAGGAAGATAGCTGGCAAAGAAGTAAATATTACATGAACTAACAAAACATGTCCATTGGATGCAAACACTAGATGTATTGACAAGATGTATTGACTGGTTCAAAGGCCAGATATCTAAAGAGATTAGCTAGATAAAAAAAGAATGATGTTAATAGCAGTGTGTTTTTAATGTTAAAGTAAATACTTACTTTATTTTTAAATGGAAGAAAGAAACATAAAATAAACTGAAATAGCAGATTTTAGTACATCAGAAGTGAAGTGGCTGAATAGGCCATATTGTCATACAGTGACTTGTTCTGTTTGTTTGGACTAAAGGGTATCTTATAAAACCATTTTGTAGGAAGTTAATTCTATCTAATATGAATCCTTACAGAGGGCTTTTTGCAATAAAAAGACAAATAGTGTGTTTAGAAAGAGCATTTTATAGAACATTATAGAAAGAACTTTTTAAATAATGTTCATAGCAATTTATTTGACTCAAATTCAGTTTCTGTATTTGTCTTATGGTCAAGACATGGACTGAGACACAATATGTAGATTGAGCTTTGCCTTTGTATTGTTTGTGCAAGTCACTTTAATCAGTGCACACACCAGCAGAATCTCAGTCAAATGGAAATAAAATAATTTTCTTCCATTACATGAAGTTACAGGGATTGATCCATAAATAAATTTATCTGCATTTTATAGCCACGACATTAGATTAAAACCAAGGTAGTTGACTTTCTAGGCCGCGAAGGGCATAGTACGGCTATGAAAAGTGACCAAAACTCCACATATCCTACACATTTCCCAAGAAACGTGAGAGACTAGCATTACTGTAGAACTTGCCATCTGGTAGGACCCATGCCTCATCAGAGTAAAACTGGATTAATTGCTAGTTTGTGTAAGTGAGATTTAAGGTCTTTACAGAAATCTGTGTCTTCACTGAAGGATGAACTCTTACCATTACCTTGGATAACAACATTTTCCCTCATGGATATTAAAATAACGCTAAAGAAGCCAGGGGCAGACCTTGCAGAATTTACTCCCTGCTATTTTATTTATGGATTTTCTTTTTCTTTCAGAAGGTGCCTGGTCTTTCGGTATACAAAAGCTGTTCTGTTTGGGGTTAATCAACAAGTTTTTAAATTGCACAACCCAAAAAAAAAAAAAAGGAAGAGAGAGATTTGAGCACTAACTTACGTAAGGCTGAAGTAGAAGCTGCAGAGGTGTGTAAGCATGGGCAGCTCCCAGCTCTCCTCCCCATGCAGTGCTGCATCGAGACAGCTGCGCCACTTCTGGGATCCCAGCTGTCATCTCTGCATAAATGGGGCCATGTTTGCACACTGTCCCCTCTAGAGCAGTTCAGGGACTTCCAGCTCACCTTCCTATTGCAAGCTATAGACCTAGCTAAGCAATCTCCTCATGGACACTATAAATGCTTGTGGAATGAGAGAAATTAACCCATATTTCCCCAGTCCCAGGCTGTCAGCCAGATCATTAGTTCATCCAGTCCAGGATCTGTCCTGAGAAGTTGAGGTGCAACTTTCTAGGTGAAGACAACCTCTACCTCACTTCTTTTCCTTCTTTTCCTTCTTTTCCTTCTTTTCCTTCTTTTCCTTCTTTTCCTTCTTTTCCTTCATCCCTCCCACCCACTCTGGGGAAAGGACCCCAATAAAGATTCTTCCCAGAGATTTTCCCATGAAAATTGCAGTATCATGCAAGAACAGAAATGAATCTCATTGGTATTTCACTTAAAGACTCCATTTCATTCAGCAGATGTTTTGTGCATTTCAAGATTTTTCTTCAAATGAATTCTAAAGTAATTGAAAGAAAAAAAGTAGGTAATGACTCTGAAAAGATTATTGATGAGAATGAAGGTAATCCAGAATATAGCTTTTCAGGTTTATTATGTAATACAATTAATCATATGTGTTCTGAAGGTAGATTATTTTAGCTACTTGTAGAGTCATTTTTACATGAAAATGGGAATGCATGATCCTACATCCTTATATCTTTTATCCTTTAAATTGAAATAACACTTCTCACTGAACAACCTAGAAAACATGATGGTGTGTTTGCATTAGTATTTTATGTGACTTTAAAAATTATCGTCAAATACCTGAGAGAAATAACCTTTTTATGAAATACAACTATATGTATTATATTAAAAATGTTATTTAAAGGTATCGATTAAACCATCATTAAAATTTTGCTGGTCTATAAAATAAAATACCTTGTAATTATTTTGAGCACCAGTTATACCTCACAGTTCTTTTTGCTGTAGTCAATTTACAGTGAATAATGAAAACACATCACTTGTTTGATGAAAGACTTCTAATCAGCATCAACTATATTTTGAAAGGCCAGGAGTTTCTGCATTTTCAGTCTTGCATTAATCATCATATTCATTCTCCACTGTGCCTTCAAAAATATATGTACAATAATATTGTGACAGATGACATCTCTGTCTTCCATAGCCTCAGAATTCATTGCAGTATAGGATAAGATGCACCTTCATAGTGGAGGGAAGAGATATTCTCAGAGTGTTTCTCCATTACCAAATACAATCTAACCAATTTGTCTGCTATTTTGTGTTCCCTTCTCAGAGGGGGTGAACATTTCATTTTAACAGACTACGGTGTGAATTACTGCTTTAGCTCTTGAAATGCGCAGTTGGGACTGGAATTTTTTCTGCCAGAGATGTGGATGCACAGTACCTTAATGAGGGTGGTGTCAGCAGGTTCCATCCAGTCCCCAAAGCAAACTAGAGCCTGATATAATTTAGCAAAGTGCACATATACCTGCACAGTTTGTCAGTCTAATAGGAAAATAATGTCTCTTTCAAGGAAGCTGTTGAACAACCATTTTTATATAATGATATCTTAAAGGCTATAATACAGCCAATGTGTTTCCTGACATTGGCAGGATGTGTAACGAAACAAAGTATAACAAAAATGCAAATATTTATGTTTTCCTGTTTCCAATATTTGGGAAACAAGCCTGGAAAGTGTTAGAGAATGGCTCATACTTCTCTTTCAAGAATGTTTTGTGAGGTCTTTCAGTGCAGTCTGCACTAGATAACACCGATCCTTTGGGATTACTCAATCATTTTACACATATGAGAAAATTATTAACATCTCCATGACACAGCAAAGTATTAAGCATCCAGAGTGCTTAATGGGAAAAATACTGAAATCATAATGTTTTAAAATGTAGGTGTTCACCAAAGACTGCTATTTAAAAACAATCTCTGAATCAGAAAACATCATGTTCTATGTCAGCCTTTTAAGCAGCCATCTCAAAAAACATCACAGTGCTGAAAGAATAAAATACTTGCAGCTTTAATTTTTTTTAATTACATACCTAGTATAGTGAAACACAGTGATTTGACCTTGTACTGGCATTTCCTTTGCAAATGAATTGGGATTTTAATTCAATAGAAAAACTGTGCAGTGATATAAAATGCAAAAATACTGTTAACGTTTTGAGAAGGGTCAAAGTCCTTGCCTATATGTTTTTTCAAGTTGTAATACCCTTAATAATATCAATTCTAATTAAAATTGATTAATGCAAATCAAGTAATAATAATTTAAAACTACAGTAATTTATACAATTATTTGGTGTGGAAGTGTGCTCTCCTGTAAGTATTAAACTCTGTGTGTTGGTTAATTTTACTATAAAAGTTAAAATCTGTATTTTCTTTATCCAAGTAACTTTTGCGTCACACAATAACAAATACATTTTGCAAAAACTTCTGAGATAAAGTGGGCTAAAAAATCATTTAAAGCTTGTATTCCCCAAGTAGCCATATCAAAACCAATAATTCCTACTACTGCCTTACATCTCTTTTGTTTTTCCCCTAATTTGTATAGATTGCCCTTTAAGTTCACTCAGAATGGACTTTGAACTTGTGAATAATTTCCACATTTTGTTGTTTTCAAGTACAAAGCTGGTTTGCTTTGTTCAGTAAAACGTGGCTTTGTTCAGTCAGAAAGTACACCCAGTCCTGAGGACTACGCATGGTTTTTAAGTATTTCTGCTTAGGATCACCAGACACCATCAGCAGTTCCACGTGAAATCTTTTCATCATGAACTGTGCATTACAAAGTATCCTGTGTGAGCAAAAGTCAGTTTTCATTAGCTGTGTGATTATGGTGAATGACAGCAACAGAAATATTAGTTTGGCCTCAATGCATTTTAAATGCAGTTTTAGAAGTCTATTTTCAGAACAATGTTACTGAACTAATTGGGAAACAACATACACTTCAAGAAGGTCTTGAAAGTTTGCAGATGTGGATCACTTATATTTGTCAATTAAAATAAGGAAACTCATAAGACTTCCAGTACACAAAGCCTTTGAAATTAAATTCTAAGCTTACAACAATCTCAGGGGTTACTACAACTTGGAATGTGTTTGGTTGCAGAGACTGCTGTGTAGTGAATCTTGACGCAGAATTAACCTATGCCATATCAGACATGATACCCTTCAGCTGATAATATATTTGACCTCTTATCACTTTACAGCCTATCGGTGCATTGAACCCGAAGAGAGCTGTCTTCTATGCAGAACGGTATGAGACATGGGAAGATGATCAGACTCCACCTTATCATTACAACACCCACTACTCTACATCTACTTCTACCTTGG
The DNA here is from genome assembly GCA_013400235.1 of Oriolus oriolus. Classification (NCBI taxonomy): domain Eukaryota; kingdom Metazoa; phylum Chordata; class Aves; order Passeriformes; family Corvidae; genus Oriolus; species Oriolus oriolus. The sequence goes on from VXBT01006413.1 coordinate 198,470, forward strand.
CTTGGCTTGTTCGTATTGTAAGTATTTCTGGACCCTCGTTTTCATTATCTTTATCTACAGCATCTCTTCTGTCACTTACCACTGTTTTGTTTTTTCTTTATGCAAGCACCCTTCTATTAAAATGTCATTGTTCTTCCCTACCTTAAAATCTCAGAAATTCTCTAGATACACTTTATATACTCATTTGTAGTGATCAGGGGTCCTTCCTACCTGAACAATCCAAAATAAATTTAAACATAAAATTGTGGTCGCATAAGGACATATACGATGAGAAAAATGCATCTAAAACTGAATCCACCCCCAAAAAAATACCTCTAGACAATACAGAAATCTGATACTGCTCATATGCATTTATTATTTTCAGTTAGGGACAGATCCATGCAACATTAAAAAAAAGCCTTTTGTACGAACATTAAACTGTCAGATTGAGAGGGAAATTGTATAACCAGTTTTATATTAAAGCAGCATAGAGTAATATTTTATGCAAATGAAATATGCTTCTAAATTAATTAATATCTCTACAGTTTTCAGAAATGTAAAAATGTGAAGTCTAACTTTAAACTGTTATGTCAGTTCTGGAAACCTCATGCTTAAATCCTATCACCAAAATCAGATCTAGGGAAGGGGACCAAACTTCAAAGACAGAATGAATCTGCATTCAGTTAATGTGTTATCACAATGACTTACAGAATAAAGATGACATACTGCTGATAACATACTGAAGGTTTCACAGAGAAACCTGAATTAATGAAAACTTGAGTCACTGTGTAATTACTTAAGTACACCCTGCCAATAAAAATCTGTTGCATAAGGTGTATTCTAAGCATGTTTTGCATACAACAAAGCAAAACAGAGCCTCACAAAGCTTGATAATTGAATTTTCACTCATCTCAGCTTCCCTTAGATATGCTTTCTTTCTTTCTGCTCAGAAGAGAAGAATTCAGGTGTCTGTGAGTTCAGGATATACTTCTTAAACCACGGGAAGCTAAGTGTTGATTACAGTCCTGTGTTGGGTGACTACTGTATTCCTTTTAAATGTTGCTAAATTATTCATCTACTGAATACATTTTATGGTATGCGTGTGCTTCTTTGTTTCCTTAAAGTAGTTTAAAAACAGTAGTTTTATTTGCGTGTTTATCTATTAATTTTGGCTGCTATACAGCAAAAGATCTCCACTTGCTAGTTGGCAAATTCTCAGAGCTGGAAGTCTGCTTATGGGCTGAATGTACAACACACCAAGGAGTATTCATTTCCTGTATTAGGCTAATGCAGTGTCATTTTTACTACTGTTGTTTATGTAATGCTGTAGAAGTTCTTGCTCTCTTTGTGTTCTCACCTAAAAGAGCAAGAGAACAAAGTCTTTTTCTAGATGGCCTTGCAATATAGATCTGACAAATTACATGTGTTAAAGCAAACAATGTATGTGAGAATAGAAAGCAGAGGAGGAAAACAGTGATTTCAGGAGAAGAGGTTGCCAATGAAAAGGTGAAAACAATAGATAACTTAAATACAGGGACACTCCTACACAGGTATTTTAAAGATTATTTAAATATGATTGACCAGCAAAAAAAGCAATCTCTAATGGGAGTAGACAACAGGAGTGAAAAAAGACAGATCCAGGGAAAGTTTGAACCTCAGAAAAGGGAAAAAAGATAATAATGATAAGACTGGATAAGGCTGCAAATGGAAACCCTACATAGATATTTGAAAATAAGTGTGTATAGAGGAAATGATTATGGCGATGAAGATTATACAGTCATAGAGATCCACAGAGAGATATTTATGTTACAAAATAAAGGATGAAATATTCTAAGGGAGAAGATTGTGCCAGTGAAATTGACAGATAAGGCTAGGTCAGATTTCTGTAAGTTAAAGTAGTATTTCTTGCTCGTGAATTTCTTGAGCTAGAGCCTTGATACAAGTTTGTGAAGAAGACTGTGTAAGAAAAGGTAAATTACAGTCTAGTCCAGAAAGAGGAAGGTGACACTAAGAGATGAAGAGATTCAGAAAAAAAAAATGCTTTCAGTATTTTGAGAGACTGGAGAAGAGTGATGAGAAAAGATGTGTTACAGTAGAGCTTTTGGTAGAAAGTGACAACTGAGAGTGAAGGACAGGAGTACAAACTAAAACCATGGGAGAAGACTGTGTAAACCAAAGAAAAAGAGAAAAGGAAAAGCAAAAGAAAGAGAAAAAAAAGCAAGGAAACAAATGAAAAAGATATGACAAAAAGTATATTGGAAATGAGAGTCTAAAGAGAAGCAGAACAAAACAGTATGTAGTAATGGATATCCAAGGGGAGAAACTGCCTGCCTAGACCTCAGGGTTGGAGGAAACAGTATTTGCAGTAGGTAAGGAAGTTTCAGCCACTCTGAAGTATATATGGAGAGAATTGTGTAATTGCCACAAAACCTTAAAAATTATTTTAAATCTTGCTTTTCAGCTTTGACAGATGCAATCTGGTTTCTGTCAGTTGTGTTGAAAGCATTGCTTTTAATATCATATTTCTGAGTCAATTCTGTGATAATCTCTTCCCTACTGCCTTATATTTCCCTCAGATGCTTTCCCTTATCTGATGTATTGTGGTGGGTTGGCTCTGCCTGGATGTCAGGTACCCCCCAAAAGTGCTCTACTACTCCCCTCTTCAGCTGGGCAGGAGAAAGAAAAAATAAGGAAAGGCTCATGGGTTGAGATAAGGGCAGGGAGAGATCACTCGCCAATTACCATCATGGGCAGAACAGACTCAGCTTGGGGAAATTGGTTTGAACCAATTATATGAGAGCAGGCTAATGAGAAAAATAAAGCCAAATCTTAAAACCACCTTCCTCCCACCCCCTCTCTTCTTCTCTGGGCTTAACTCCCAAATTCTCCCCCTCCTCTCCCCACCCACACAAGGGAATGGGAAATAGGGGCTGTGCTCAGTTCATCACACATTGTCTCTGCCACTCCTTTCTCCTCAGGAGGAGGACTCCATGCTCTTCCCCTGCTCCTGGGAGACAGTCCTCCACAAACTCCTCCAAAACGAGTCCTTCCCATGGGCTGCAGTTCTTCATGAGCTGCTCCAGCATGGGTCCCTCCCACAGGGTGCAGTCCCTCAGGAACAGATTGCAAGAGGGGGTCCCCTGTGGGGTCACAAGTCCTGCCTATAAACCTGCTCCCACGTGGGCTCCACTCTCCATGGAAGCACAGGTCCCTGCCAGGAGCCTATTGCAACACAGGCTTCCCAGGGGGTCACTGCCTCAGTCAGACATCCACCTGCTCTGGCATGGATTCCTCCCAGGACTGCAGGCGGATCTTTGCTCCCCTCTGGACCTCCATGTGCTGTAGGGGCACAGCTGCCTCACCATAGTCTGCACCATGGGCTGGAGAGGAATCTCCACTCCAGAGCCTGGAGTATCTCCTGGCCCTCCTCCTGCACTGACTTTGTTGTCTGCAGAGCTGTTCCTCTCGCATATTCTTGTTCCTTTCCCTGATGTTCTTCTGTAGTTTTTCCCTGACCCTTCTTAAGTCTGTTATCATAAAGGCACTTAGCTATAACTGACAGGCTTAGCCTTGATCAGTGGCAGGTCCATCTTGGAGCCAGCTGGCATTGGCACTATGGGACGCGGCAAAAGTTTCTCACAGAAGCCACCCCTGTAGCCTCCCCCACTACCAAAACTTTGCCACACAAACCCAATACATGTATCAGGCTATTTTTTTAAAAGACACTATATGCCTTAGCCTCAGTTCTGTCCTGTTTAATTAATTTTTATATCAACAATCTCTGCCTTTGTTTTGTCATTAATACATATTGTGTTGATAAAATTCCATTTTTGTGTAAATGAAATTGAATATTCATAGTCTATGTCTCGGTGACCTTACCATCTGAAGATTTATTTTCTTCATGTGCATTTCATCTGGATCAGTGAATATTTAAGTTGCAGAAGACAGAATAATTTAAACCAAGAATGATACTTCAGAATGCCACATAGTCCAGTGACTTGACCTGAAAAGTAGACAGAAGGAAAAAGAAAAATAGAAGAATGAATTCTGGCTTGGATCATGGAGAATGTGAATATCAGCATCGGTTTCAGATTTTTAGGAGAGATAGGATAGAGTTATGGCACAATTGGATGCTCTCAGTAACTGCTATTGAAGAAATATTTGTGTAAACCAGTTGCATCTTCATGGAAACTGATCAGTATTTGAGAACATGATTCTGTAATGTGATAGTCAAGATGTTTGTAGAGAATAATTGTCTTCCAGTTTCTGTTGCAATGAGAGTGCATATCTGTACAAGGTAGAAGAAATTTTGGATTTATTATGAGTTAGATCAGATTGAGTTAAAACCAGTTTTTAGTGAGATTCAGAAGTGAGGAGGACTGGATGTCATCTGATAAACAGAAGTGAATTTGGGTCTTTTTGTTAGATTTGAGCAGGAAAATCACAGATATATCAGGCAAAAGGTGTGCGTCACTGAAAAACCCCTACATACTTTCTCCTCTTACAAATGGCTGGAAAGACATTTTTGTTTGCCATAGGATGTCTCAGAATGATCGCATCCCTTCCTCCTCCATACTCTACTCCCACCATAAATGATTCAAATGAGTCTGGGTACTGCTCAAAGGGAAGGGAGAAGTGCTATTGAATGGAAAAATTTGTTGTTCTCACAGCTCAAGCTTGTGTTCAATGTAATCAAGTACCCCATGAATTTCTCTTGTTGTTGGCAGTGAACAAGGTGTGAATTTTATTCAGAATATTAGGAACAAGAGAGATGGAGTTATAATGAAAACATTGTGCTGTGTTATAGCTTTCACAGGAACAAAACCTTTACATGAAATGACAGTAATCGGTATCATAGAATAACAGTATTTAAATGAGTATATTGAATACAGATATGAATTGTATTTATATAATATAAGCACTTGACTTCCCAGAGAATAAAAATTACCTTAAAATTATGTTAGAGGTCTGAGATAAAGCAAGTGAAAGCTCTGAATTTCTGCTAAGGATTAAAAATCCAGAAAGATAGGCACAACAGGCCATGGCAGGATAGCATAATAGGGCACCCTGTAGTGCTCAGCTACTGAAAGTTTAATCCTTGATTATGAATTTTATTGCTTTTGTGTATTTGTCTCAGATGCTTAAAATAATGTTGTCATGGAAGTTTGGATTAATATTTTTACATAATTTATTGTAATTACATCATTTTTCTGGTTTCTGCTTTTTTTTAAATCCATCAACTGCTTCTGATTTCAGAACCTCTGCAATGATCCACAGTCTGCTCCACAATAATATTAAAAAACTTACATATATCTTATAAAGAAAAAAGTGATGGGTAGGAGTTGTTAGAAGACAGAATTATTTGTGCTCAGATCAAGAACATATAATGTTTTTCAGTCAGGGCAAGATAGAAAGCATAGCATAATTTTTATTGCAGATATATACAGGTAATTGGGAGGAGGAATTAATTTAAAAGTAAAATAATTCTAGTATTAAAAATTTTAAGTCAATAAAATTATAATATTATATAATATTACAGAGAATTTTATAATATCATCCAGTTTCTGTGTATATTGTTTTCCATTTTGTAGTTCTGGGTCTGAATCCTATGCATTTTCATTTATATTTTACACTATATTCACTATATGGAGCACTGGAAAATATGGATAGATAAAAACTTATTTTCTTTCAATATTTCAGTTCATCATGGTATTTTATACTATTCACCAAGTTGAGCTACTGTTAAATTTTAATATTCTATTTAAATTGTAAATCTCTTCCTCACCACACAGCCTTTCAATATTCACGAATGCAAATAAAGCGATTGTTCAATGGGATTTAGGGTCTTCCAACAAGAAATTATATTGTGATGATTTTGTATTTAATTCAATTATTTAAATTAATTATCTAACACATACTAGGATTCTCTGATTGGAATAAATGCACAGATGAAAGTATATTTATGAGATACTATTCTTTTGAATGTGTCTTTTAAAAACAAATTTCCAGTGTTTAAAGAGGAAAAAAATAGGTCCGATTCTTTTCTTCTTTGGAAGAAAGCAGCCTGTGTTGACTGTTGTGCACGATAGAGAACATTAGTTGGGAAGACATGTGGAATAAATGTAGAGAAACAATGGTCTCTGGAAGTTTGAATTCCATCTTTTATTTTCCTCTTTCTTTGGATATTTTCACTATTTTTGCATCTATGCTTTCCTTAAGTATATTTTAATTACTCTTAAGGACTACATAAGCGTGAATTACTTCATACCTTTTTCATGTGGCACAATTTACACACAATGTGTATAATGTGGCATAATTCCTTCAGAAGTTCTTTATTAATGGAGGAGTTCCCTGACTTGCTCAAAAATTTCATAGAAGGAAACAGAGACTGTTTAGAATAAAATCCAAAAATAGATGAATTATACAGTAATAACAGTTGTGATCTGGTGATCATGAGCTGCTTTGAGTAACAAAATTTCCAAATGATCGGGATATGCAATGAAATAAGTTTGGGTATCAATTTAATGAAAGAGACCCTCTTTCAAACATTCCCCATGAGACTTTGGCAAAGAGGAAGAAGCAAGTTCCATCCCTGTAGACACACTGCCAAGTATTAGTTGAGTAAGAGATTTAATGGAGTAGTGGTGGAAATTCAGGTTTCTGGGAATGATCTCAGTAGTCAGGTTCTATTGTCAAATTGAGGATTTGGTCCACTGTTAACCCCTTCCCTGCAGTGGAATGTAGTGACATCAAAATGGGTATCCAGACTGTCCAATACCTGAGCTCTTCCTCACCAAAAGTTGGTAGCTGTTTCCATTTAGTAAGAATTGGGAGTATGGTTTCAGGTAGAATTAGCAAAAGTAAAGACTCTGAATATTCAATCTCTTTACTTCTGCCCCAAAGTAATAATAAAACTGCATGTCCTGGAACCATAGTCTGCCTCACAATGACCATAGAGCCATTCTTCTCACCTTGAGGCAAAGTGGAACCTACTGAGCTCTTTTCAATTAAATGAAAACACAAGAAAGATTAAGAGATAGGATTTTAAAAAAGATTTTGACATACCAACATGCGAGGAGTAAACAAAGCTCAGTTATATAAATAACACAGAATATGTTTATGGTGGTTGCAGCCAAGGAGGCAGTCATTGTGAACTGGAACTAAGCTACATATGTCTGCCACTGATGGGTAATTAGTCTTCTGGTATAGAACTCAAGATTTGTTTTGCAAAATGTGTTAGTGCCAATAAATATACTCAGATGTTCAGTGCAGAAACCCATGCATATATATAACTATGAGGTGCCATGTTTTTCTTTAATTCTGCCTTTATGAAGTATTTTGATCTGCAAGGGGCATTTGGATTTTGACAGAAACCTGCTGCATAAGCCCTTGTACTGTTTTCTTAATCTGTCTTAATTTCATTAACTACAGGAGCCCTTTACAACATTCTTTCTAAATGCAAATGACGGCAAGTTTGACCACCCAGATCGAACCTTCTCTTCAGTGGCCAGGTCCTGGAGGAACAGCCAAAGAGATACCTCAGATGTGAAGGTAACATATAGGTTAAATAAATGGATAAACATGCAATTTCATTACGGTATTTTTGTTTGTGTAAAGATAAAGAAGGTGCTGTATTATATTTCATATTTATATATATTTAATTTCTTTATATTCAGTACACTAGGTATAGTGTAAATAAATAGATGTTACTGAAGTTTATTGTTCTAACACAAACAATCAAAGATTCTTTGAAGTTGAGTGGACAAAAAGTGTTTTGTTTTTGGAGCAAAACAAGCTAAGTGATCTAATTTAGATCAGATAATCAGGAGATGGAGAAAAGCTCAATAAATTGTTCTTTCCTGCTGTTAACTCAATATTTGGCCCACTCCATAAAACACAGCAGGAATTGGATTTGACCTTAAAGTGTCATATTGTTATAGCTTGCCTAGCTCTGGGTTTGCATTGCCTGGGGCAATTAATAAAGCATTAATGACAAGACCCATTTAAAATGTTGGCTTTTCTGTACAGCTTTAGCTTTTACTTGAATGTGCCTGGGGATATTATGCAACAATACACATTAGATTAAAACAACTTCTACATGATATACAGAAACAGCCAGAGAGCAGGGTGATTTTACTGTTGTTATTCCTTACCTTTGTATTTATCTTGTTAAATACAAAGGGTTATTGTTCATGTACGTGGGACCTTATCAGAAGGAAACAAAAATACAGTAACACTTTGAATGATATGGTCCCTTCTTGATTCTTATTTTCTAGTAATAAAGTAGGTAAAGGCTGCACTACACCTAAAATTGCTCTTTTTAAAAAAAAAAACATTTTTTACAGTGAATATGTTTCTCTTCTACTTGTATACTACCACTTAATACTGGGAAATGATAAATTCAAGGTCATATTGCCATCATATTTTTTACTTGTCTTGGCAAAGAAAAAAAAAAGATGTAAATTTGTTGACTTATTTTTATTCCAGAGCTCCTGTTTGCATAAATATTCCAACAGTCTCAGAAGAGTATGTGGACATGCTATTGTTATTCAGTTGCTGGTTAGAAGAACTAATTGTGAATTGTATGGCCATCCTAACCTACGGGAGAGAATGTTTTTTTAAAAAAAAGCAATCAACCTGAACGTCCTACAAACCTTTTTATGTTTATTCGTGCTCTTCTGGAACTCAATAGTATTTTAAGCACCATCACTGTTACCCTTATAACAAAAACAAAGTAAATTTCCAAATTTGACATAATATCTACTATATTTGATATATCCACCGAGTGCTGACATTTTGATTTTTATTTTTCAATGAAATCTGGTTTTCCTGGAATTCCGCTAGAATATCTGGGAAAGTGACTTCCTAGGAGTGGGGCTCAAACAAAGGATAAGAGCCTTAAACTGAGAAATAAGGGAAGACAGTTGGAAGTGACTGTAATCTTCTTGTCTGGCTTTAGTACACAGGAGGAGGGCAGTTAAATACATCAAGGCATTGCAAAAGATAAAGGAATATCTGTGGACAGACGGAGAGATGGTATTCAAGTAGAGTATATAATTAGTGAAAGGATTGTTCCTAAACTAGCAACCAAATGAGTTATCAGTAAAACAATTAACTGAAATGTTTGTATGAAAATACCAGGAGTCTTGTGAACCAAGTGGGATCATTTAAACTGCTGCTGCCAGCTCTCGCAAGGATGAAGGAATTAAGGATGGATAACAGCTGCATTGCAAGATGTATTTGAATTAAAAAAACCCCAATTTATAGAAATAAAACAAGTATTAAAAAGATACTCAGACCCAGATACCTTCAAAACAGGAAGGCAAAAGGTGAAGAGATGAAGGAGCTATGTTAGTTCATACCATTAAATGTGAAAAAGGGAGTTGGGGATAGCAGGTAAAATAGTAACAATTAAGGGTCAGAATTGCTTTAGGGAAAAGATTGTAAAACAATGTGTTCCAGAATACATTTGGCAGTCTACTATAGAGCCCCCGAATCAGATTTTTACATACATATACACTTCTGTTATGCCATTAGAAGGAGGAATGCTACTTGGAGCTAAGTCATTACAGAAAATCTAATATGGGAGTAACAGATGAGGTATGTTAGCCAATAAATGTTTTCTCCACATAATCCCTGACCTGTCTGTTCAGGGATACATTAGGGATTAAATATGCTGTTTAAAATAGGGGTTTGTTAATTAATGAAGATACAGGGAAAGTGGTTTTAGAAAACAACCTTGAATTGATTTATTATGAATTGATTCAGCTTAAGATTAAAATAGATGGATAAAAGCAGATTCAAAAATGAGCTGAATCTTTAAGGGATGTTAAAGGAAATAGAAAGCACTCACAAATTTTCTAACAAAAAAAATCCATAGAAATTACGGGAGATTTAATATTAGCATTCGATGTGTTGTATCACCAAAATAATTTATTGTATATTAGTACAAAGCCACTACTGGAATAAATCTACTGAGGTACACTTCAATAGCATAAGCAAAATATGTCAGTGTATTGCTGGTTTGTCTTCAGTTTAACAAGGAAACTTTAAGATCAACAGGATGACAGAAATCTTGTCATCAGACCAAAGGTTTATCCTTAGATTATAACAACTAGAATATCTCATGGCATCTAATTTCCACCTGAAACAGTCTGATTAATCATTCTTTCAGAGCTGTTATGTTATCAAAGAACATAAGTTATAGGGTTTTTTTCCTTTTCCTTGTCCAGTTTTTAGTATGAATTCTTGCTGGATAAAGCAAATGGTTAGTGCTTTCTTTGCTGGAAACCATCTAGTGTAAGATATACCTAAGCTGGAATTAGCCATAAGAACAGAAAACGTGTTTAAGGAGTTGGATACAGGTAGAAGAATGTGTGTATGTGTGGGTTAGTTAATGTCTAAAAGTGAAGACATCTATGCTATGAAATATGCAAATATATGAAAGGGAGAATTGTTTGTGAAGGAGCAAAGAGGTAAACCTCAGACGAAAGGGATCAGAGTGGGAAAATGCTTACTTAAGCGACAGAGTATGAAAAGTTAAGGTGAAATTGAGTATTATCTGAGTTTGAGTATCCCCCGCACAGGGAAGTATCAAACTCCTTATTTCTAAAACTCTTCTTTTTCGAAGTAGACTGGCAAAGTACTGGCAAGGCCCTTTCATTTGCAGAGTCTGTGTTTCTTAGTAATCAATCAAGAATGAGTATAGCAGCTAATTGTTGCTGTTGTTTGTTGCTTAGGATCTTAATGAACTACATTTCTCAATGCCATGACATCAGGGCCAACTTTTCCCTGAGGCTTTGAAGTTCATTCTGCAAAATGATAGGGAAGTGAACTATTATTAATACTATGAATACCTAATTTTTTTCATATTAGTTGTGCTACTGCTCGGAATATCTTACAGGCTTCTCAAACATTTTAATCAAGTTTTCAGGGACTTGAAAAGCAGTGAGGTTTGGGAAACCACCAGAAACCCCCTCAAAACTTCTACCCATTTTTGTCACTCTCCAAAGAGCAGCATCTGCTGTCTTGCACAACAGAAAAGCTTCAGCTCTGAGAGTGTGAATCATTCAATAACTCGTGGTCAGCTGTCTGGCAACTTCTAGTATTTATCCAGCAATCTTGTGAGAAAGTAGAGAGTGTGGAAAAGAGAAGATGTGTAGGGGTTGAAAAAATCTGAAGGCAAGCCCTCTGTTAAAGTTTTCTGCATACTTGTGTAGCTTCTTCTGGCTCCACATGTAGCTATAAAGGGGGGGATGGGCTTGGCAGTGTGGATTTCCATGTGATATACATGCTGTAAATTGGTTTCCCATCCTAAAGATTTTTTGAGTCTTTATAGTAAATATAGTAAATGGAATACAGGCTATCCATCAAAGTAGCAAAACTTTGAAAACTGTTAAGACTAGCAAGTGTTCATTATTCATTTATTCCTTATCATACATTTGAAGTTCATCTGAGCTGCTTTAAGTGCATTTATCTCCGATCTTACTAATTTCATTAATTATTGTGGCACAGGTTATGAAATAATATTAAAACGGTGTGTGTGATTAATTAATCTGACAGTCTTCATTGCTATGTGCTGTAAGTTGGCCACAATTTTTGCTTTAAAGTACTGTATTAAATAATTATATGAATTGCCTTCATGCTTTATTAGCAAGGTCTAATTTAAAAAAAAATAATTTTTTTAGGAAAGTAAAATCGGGAGGGTTTTTTACATCAGTTACTGTTTAAGAAAGAGGACTATGAGGTACTTTATTTTCAAGTGCTTAAGTGCTGAAGTAGGTCAATTTTAACTAATGAACTGAGATTCTTAAGTACTGCAGACACTTCCCACAACTGTTCTTTTACAGCCTCAATGTTATTTAAAAAAATATGTCCAAACTATTTTCACAGAATTCTGCATTAAAATTTAAAAACCAAATACCCGAAATTTGCAAAAGAGTGTATATCTCTTTAGGAAGCTACATTTCTGCGGGTCCAACCCCTTTCCTCCCATGCTTGTGTCCTCCCCGGCATTCTCTCTGTTTCTCCCTTTCCTTTCCCTTCTTCCCTCTCTCCTTTGAATATGTGCAGTCTCTTCTGGAACTGAATTATTTCACACTGAGCTAATGAAAATAGAGCTGTGGCAGTAGTTTGATCAGCCTGAAAAACAAGCTGTAATTCTGGCATCTTGAATTGGGGGAAAAGGTAGACCACCTTTGAAAAATGTAGTGAATGATAGATTATTGCTCAACAAAGGATTAAAGATATATTTGGACCATTTTATTCCTTACACTTGGATTGCTTTGGTTCATTTTCAAGAAACTCATTCACCTACAGTGGATGAAACAGAATTAATACAGTATGTGCTGTGTTAGAGTGGTAACACTCAAGGGAGAACCTGGATAACACAGTTTATTTTATTGTGTCTCCCTTTATCAACATCGACCTTCTCTCAAGATAATCAGTACAAGCTGGAGGAAGAATGAACGTTCGCAGGGTGACCTTTGAGGAAGCAAGTCACCCGGAAATGACCATAACTTGGCCAGTCAGCTTGCACATTTTTTCCTTTACACCCCCTGTTCTCTCCCCTCCAGTTTTTGGTAACATTGACTTCCCCGGAACCTCCTGTTCAGACACTAATCTTTCCTAATACCTCTCAAACTTGTTATATTACTGTTTGAATAGTCTGTTTAGAAGTTAGAAAGGTAGCTCTGACAAAATGTCGGTAAAGTGCCTTAGTGTGAAATGGAGGAACTCATGACTGACTCATTGACCCAGTACTAGACTCTTGTGGAATTAATGGATGCCAGGGGATCAACCTTTTGGGAGGAAAAGAAAGAAAGAAAAAGAAATGGAAGCTTTAATACCTTGAAGTGAATTATACTAGAAAAGTGAAAACGTCTGGGTTGAATTTGATTTCATTGGGAGGCCGTAAAATGGTATACCCCTAACAAAACATATTAAACAGAAATGTCAGATTTGATGCGAGTGGTGTACAATTATAATAGTGTTAATAGCAGTCCTCTATCACCTGAAGACATATTTTTAAAGTTTAATTTCTCAGCAGTTTGGATTTGTCACAGGCTTGTAAATTAGAAAATGCACTTGGGGGATGTTTTCTTATATGAAGACACAAGGCATATAATACTGTTAACTATACCTTGGGGTTTTAGTATAGCTATTAAAATAAACAAGAGATCACATTTACAGACAAGAAATGTCTGTTACTATATTCATTTTACTTTTTTTTATACACCCTTCAGTAGCTTTACTGCATCATTCTTCATGTGAGAAGAGCCAAGCTTCTCGGGCAGTTTGAAACATAGATGACTATTAAATGATAGAAAGCTAACCTGTCTTATTAGAAGCGTGAATGAAAGGGGAGCAGAGGAGGTTACCAGCTTGTGAAATGTCAAGGACAACTAGGCAGAAATTACTGCAAATAGATTTAGATCACTAGAATTCCTATTTTTATTAACTCTTTGAACTCTAGATATTTCTTGTGGTAAGAAATTACCCATGACAGGTAATGTATTCAGGAAGATTTATTTAGAATCTTTGATATGTTTTGGCAAGAACAATGAAACCAGTAATATTTACTGAATTGTGTCAGTTAATGCAAAATTATAGATCAGCTGAGTTGCATACAATAACATATGCACTTAAAATGCTTAATTGGTCTGTGAATATTTTAAAAATACCAGACTTTTAAAAGAACATTGGTTTTCTGTGTCTTCTTTCTTTGTATTCCCTCATTTTATGCCTGCTAAATGATGTAACTTGTAGGGAAGCTGTTTTATAGGTTTGTTTGTTTTGCCATTTTCCTTCATGTCTTGATTTGCACTGGGTGACACAGTGTGTGTATTGTAGGACAAAAATATTTTGAGATTTGTGTTTCATGAACATTTGTAGCTTGAAACCTAAATTTCTCAAAGTCGTGGTAGCTTCAAACAAGCATTTCTTCACACAGACCTGGCTTTACATTCACCTTTTACCACTAGTGCCACTGAAGTTGCAATAGGAGTTCTAAGAAACCTCTTATCAACTATTTTTTCTGTCAAGTAGAAAGCAGATTGGGAGACAGAAGGTCCTCTGTGTCCTATCCCTTGACGTAAATACCATCTCTGAGATACATTTTTTCCCCTGCTAATTTTTGAGTCTCCTTGTCCCTATCTTCAGGGTGAATTTAACAGTGACACTTCTAAAGTATGAAGCTGGTGATTTGTAAAAAGCTGCATTGTATGACAAATTACACTCTGCTCTGAAATGAATGAAAAATAGCAGATGCTGTCAGAAAAGTATGCAATCTCCATTTCCAATGTAAAGACTATAAAGGTTGATAAAAACATTTATTTTGGCTTCTGTGTGATGAACATGTGACAAAATATAATATGGCCAAAGTATATAAAGAAATAAATTAAGTTATGGATTGTTTAGCAGTAATTCTTCTAGCGAATTTGGGAAGGTTAGAGGAATATTTTGCATTTCTGTAAGTAAAACAATGGCGCAATACATCATTGTCCTTCATTTAGACTTTTAGGAGCTGTAAAGCTGGTAAATAATGCTTTTCAAACATGTAATAAACAATGCAAAGAGAAAACAGTAATTTATGCTCTGTATCTGGGAAGGATTGATAGCTAGGATAAGGGAAAATGGACTTAGATTGTATAATGAAGGATTCAGGTCAGTTGTTAGGTAAAACTTCCCTGGATGAGGAACACTGAAACCAGTTGATGGAAGAATTGTGGAGTTGCTGTCATTCAAATTCTTCTGGGACAACAGGGTAGACAGATATCTTGCTGGATAGATGTCATAGCTGAACCTCATCCAGAATGAAAGAATGGACATGGTCACCTCTCCAAGTATCATCCCAAAACAGGTATTTATTTGAGGTATCGTTTTCCTGTCCATAACAGGAAAAGCACCAAAAGAGCTGGCGCTCTCTAGTCATAATCTTTATTGGAATATGAACTGGCAGATACCCATTTGTGAAACAAAGAAAAACCAAACTCTGGCTGAGAAAAATGTAAATAGATCTTGAAAATAACTCTAGCCCTTGCTAGTGTTATCTTTTCCTGCATTCTTGTGTACATTCTAGCAACTTTCAGTGGCTTCTTAGTTAACACAATTCTCTCTGGGCCCCAGTTGTCATCTTGTCATCTCCTCTGAGGTTCTCTCCTGTCTGCTTCTTCCTTTTCCCAGCAGCCTCCTGGGCTCCATCCGTGCTGCCTCACTGTCGTTGCTAATCCTTCCTCTCTCTGCTTCTCCCAGTTTATACTTCTCATAGTGAAACATGCTTGGGGGCCCTGAGGAAGGGAATATTTGCCCTTCTATCCCCAGCAACTGCCTGCTATTGGCATGAGATAGAAGAGACAGCTTCTTCAATTTTTCACAGCAGAGTAAACAATGTACACATAAAAACAAAATTTCTATCACACTTCTCTAGCTTGGTTGTGTTTTCTATGCTTCTAAGTTAAATACACGAATCTTAAGTTCATATATACAGGGTTCCACAGGCTTCCATACCGGGCCTGTGTGGTAGTATATATTCATTCATTCTCTAGAAATGAGAAGGGGATATATTTATCTGAGCTATTTTTGAGTGCTGTGGTTTCTTAGTCTAGTCAATAATGGAGACAGCAAAATTACAAGAGGAATATCAAATGGTACAAAAGAAAACTGAATGGTTAATACAAAGTATGGGAAATATGTAAGTATCTGGGAAAGGTCACATGCGACATGGCTCACATTTCAAGAAAAGGTTCAATTCATGCTAAATAGAACTCAAATAAGCAAACATAATTACAGGCTATACTAAACATAACATTTGAGAGAATTCTTAGACTATAAAACAGCGGGTTTATTAATTTTTTTAAAACACTATGTTTAGTTTTTCTTACTTTGACTAAAAAAAAACCCAACCTACCAGGAGATGTGTAACTGAAATGATTAGGATTCTAGGGAGAGTGTTATTTGAAGAGGATTTAGAAGTCTGGCACTGGTTAATTTCCAGAGCACAGGAATAAGACAGTTCAAACTAAACATACACAACACAATAAATCTTACGAAGAAATTTAATCACATACTTTTGTTTATTCTATTTCTATTTATGTTTTCTGCTATACCAGACAAGGGAACATTAAATTACCCTGAAAGCAAAGAGCAACAAAGATAAACTTACTAAACAGAATACCATTAAAAAGACTTAGTGACTTAAATCCCTTTGTTTCAAGACACCCCTAAAGCCAAAAGGTTAGTAGAATTCAGTTAAACACTGGATGTGTCTCTGGGTAGCACAAATCTTTCAGGTATGTTAGATGTAAAAGTCCACAGTTACATGCTATGACATTTAAAACTGAAAAAGGAAATTTAACAAATAACTTCTCTTTAATGGAATCAAAGAACTTGGTTGCTGTGACATTACAGGTTAGTATGCCACCACACTGAATAAAAATTGATAGTAGTCAAAACCAGTGGTGTGTACTTCGAGGCTTTTATACAAAATAGAAACAAACTTTGCTAACTTTTTCCTTAATAAATTCTGTTTCATTTGAATATTGGCTTTTAGATTAATTTGGACTTTTTGATATTTCTGAGGTCCTTTTGAATTTTTCCGTTTTTTAAGGCAATGCTCTTAGTTTGTCAGTGATTTGTGTGGTAGCATATGTTGGGTTGTGGCTTGCTCCTAGTTCTGAGTTAGTGGTTTGTTGAAGTCCTGAAAGATTTCTGTATAGTTTTCTCCAGCTGTGAGGATCCTTCATTCTTCTTTGAGTTCCATTACAGAAAACCAAAGGGCTTCCTTTGGAACCTGAGATTTAGTGAATCTTGTTTTGGGGGAAGGGTGAAGATTGCTTTTAGAAACACTCAAAAAATTAGAGGTGTATATAATAAAACTTAAGATGGTCACTAAATGACTCTTTTTTCTTTTAATCTTATAGGATATTCAGAATTGCTGTTATTTTGGCTTTGCTCTAGCTGCTGTCTTATTATGTACTACATCTAATAATTTAAATTTTTTTTCTGTTTGGAATTACAGCTTGTTTTACAATGAGCTATTCAGGTTCAGGAGTGTCTCACATGGTTAATGTTTTATACTGGTTAGATACTGATTGGCTTTGCATTTCAGTCTAACCTATATTAGTATACCATGATGTAAAGAAGCTGTTAAATTGCCTCCCTAAACATACCTAAAATTGTAACAAATACACTTTTTTTTTTTTTTACTTAATAAATTTGAAAGGATGATTTAACTGCTCTATTCTCTATGGAGTTGCAGATCAGATTTAATTAGTTAAGTTTCTGTCTGCAGTGAGGTTTTTTTTGCTTTGCATGTCTGCAGCCTTTGAAAGGACCACAAAGAGACTCAGGTTTCAGGTGCTGTGTCATCAGTTTTGATCATGTTACACAACTGAATGCCATAATGCTTTTAACAATGCAATTTGGTGAATTTAATCCATATCTGGATATTAGAGAAGAGATAGTGGGCTTTAAAGCATTTTTGTTATTGTAGTTCAATACTTAATGCTAAAATAATAGAAGCAAATAGCAATATTCATTATGTCAAAATGCATTCCTGTTTAGCTATCCTGGAAACTGGGGAAAACTTCATACCCTAAGTTATCTATAATTTATTGTATTTCGCATTTATTGATCTTTCACATTTTAAATATCACGTATATCTGTTTGAAGGACATTTGTTGTACTGATATTTTCCCTCTGTGTATTCTTGAATTTTTCTCACAGTAGAAAAAAGTCATTCACCGTGTATTGTTTTTCTTTATATAGGTAATAAACTTACCACTTTTTCTTATGCAATTAAAGACTATACAGAAAGTAAGATCAAGACACTCTTATATCTGCAAATTTTCCCCTTCTAAGTATTTTTTGTTAAATAGTAATTTAAAAATCCAATATATTTTCATATTGAAGGCTTAGCATAAATTTTCTTGTACCTGTTATTCTGAAGTAGTCTCCTTTACTCATATGCACTGCCTTTCTAAAGTTGTGCTTTTCAAAAAAACAGATATGGGAAAAACAGAGGTTGACTATTTTATTATAAGGAATACATTTGACTGTAAGTGAAAGAAAGCAGGTTATAAAAGTTCTTAAAAAATGGTGCACAGAAACTTAAGCAAAACCAGGAATGCTTTAATATGTTCAGCAAGAGAGCCTGATTCTGGGAGCACCATTTAGCATCTCTGTTAAATGTGAAGTCTCATTGTGTGTTTTCTCCCTGCTAGGAGTTAATTCCAGAATTTTACTACCTACCCGAGATGTTTGTCAACAGTAATGGATATAATCTGGGAATCAGGGAAGATGAAATTGTTGTGAATGACGTTGATCTCCCTCCATGGGCCAAGAAGCCTGAAGACTTCGTCCGTATCAACAGGATGGTAAGCTGTACTTTAGTTTAGTCTAAGGGGGTCTGTACTTTAGCAAGCTAACCCAATTCTGATTTTCATCTCTTTAGAACTAGATTTAGGAAATAAAATAAAAGGTGAAGGAGAATTTGCATTCTGTCTTGCTTGATGGAACCCTTTATTTTGCAATGGATTTTCCTTCCATGTGCCCAAATTATGGAAAGTTCAATTCAGTTATTTACTCTCTCATGAGAAAGCATCAGACATGCATGAGCCTGGCAATACAAGACAGCCTGAGAAATTTATATCTGTTCCTTCTCACCATCTCTACATCAAAAAATAAAAGAATACTATAAATGCTGGTATCTTGCAAGCCATCTTGTATTCCTTATTCACCTGAAGATATGCACTTCCTGAGCATCAGAGATGAACTGGAAGTGTAGAAATGTGAACATAAGCAAACTGCAGTCTTTGAAGAAATTTTGCAGAAGAACTCTCCTGATGTAAATCATCATGAGGCCCCCAGAATTTAAGCAGAAAGAACACTTATGGTATATATATTTTTCTTTAATTTGATAGGCAATTATTTTATTATTTATAAAGTTAATACATGTGTGTGCTTAGAAACAACAAGGTATATTCAGATGCTTTCACCAGCAATACTTCAATTTGTGATTCTGTTCTGCAAATAGTTCTTCTTTAAAATGCATATTGCCTGTATTTCTTAAAGAGTCAGTACTATGATTTCCTAAGCTGTGGGTTTCCATACAGTTGCAAAACTGTTCAGCTTATGCATTATTCCCAATAGTGCTTTTGTGGTAGCATTGTAAATCTAGCTGTGCTGATTTGTTGTGTTTTTTTCGGATCAGTTTGGTAATTTAATTTTAAGAACTATTTATTTAAAGAAAATTGTTCTTCAGGAGCTGATAGAAAAAAAATAGCTCTATGAAGTTCAAAAGAATTAGAAGAATATTAAAAAAACAAACCTGTTCCTAGATGTAGATGATTTAGAAGTGTTCTCCATTTAGAAGAATAAGTGGTTTGACATATGTACAACAGTCTCCTAAGGAAGTAATGGCAACCTCATCACTTGAGCCATATGAAATGTGCTACACAAACCAGGAGAAATGTATTCTGTCATTAATAGATTAGTCTGTCATTGACCAGAAGAAGCTGAACAACATTTCTTGGCTGATTTCTCTTATACCGCATATATTGTAAAATTTTTTTAAAAAACAAGTAATTGTCACAGCTGATGGAAGTAAGTTCAAGTGTAATTTTACCAGAAAAGAAGGAGGTGTGCTCAAAGGATCACTGGAGTCCATTAGAATTCTCAAGTGTGGGATGTGCAGTCACGAGTACGTTTCTCTGGAGTGCCCATGTCACTGTGCAGAGCCCTTTTTTGGGTTGTGGTTGTGGCTAAACCCAAACTAAGCCCAGGCGTAGGTGCACTAAAGTTGACCTAGAGGTTTAGTTTTGACATCTGAAAGAACAGAAGTGTGATTCCTTGGTGAAAAAGGAGAAGCAAGCTGCCACCTGTTGGGGAATATAATGAGAGAGGCACGTTAAGGACTCCGATTCTTAAATTTTGTCAAGAATCTTCCTTGTATCTTAAATTGCATTTTATTCATCTTTTCTTTCCACAGTGTTGTAATTATTACTAGGAGGATAGAAGGCACTATGTAATAAGAGATGACCTGAAGAAAATCTTAATCTTTAGTTTATTTCATTTCCCTTGTGCATTTTTTGCATTTTAGAAAGCAGCATAGCAGCTTGCCACAGAAAAGTTTTGTGCTGTTGAAGAAAACAGCTGCTTACACAAATTTAGAGTATAGCATTTCAGCCTCCTTACGACTACAGGACTTGATAGTGAGGTAATGACTGATTCCACATGTGTGTAAGTATGCTCAGACTGCCTGGAGACAGACAAACTGATGAAGTCTAGAGTAGTATTATAATTCCAGGCTTCAACTAATTGAGTATTTTGCAGATTCTAAAATCAAAAATTATCACCCATTTGTATCAGACCCTTCCTCTACTGTTTTCTAGCCCTTTCCCCACAGACATGACTATTTTGCCATTCTTAAACAGTTTTGCCAGGAGGCAGTTTCTGTGTGGCCTTTATTCACCCCATCATTTACTTTTAGCAAGAGCATGATCAGTAGCTAAAATTCATCTCTACACAGATACACACTATCTTCAAATGAGCAGTCTGAGGAAGCTTGCAGATGGTAATAAAGTTAGGAACTGCCTACAAAACAGGAGAATGAAGCATAGATTTATTTGAATTAGATGCAGAAAATAGACTGAGAATCACCTTGGGAGGAAAGAATTAAAGATAATAAGGAGCAGAAGTCTAGAAACAAAAACAGTACCAAAAATAGAGCAAGGTAGGGGTGACAGTGAACAGCAATTAGATTAGATACAACTCTGTAATTCTATATCCACCAGAAATAAGTGTATTTTGATGCCATCTATGGAGAATCATTGCATCACAGAGGATGTAAACAGTTGTACCTATCTATGGTCCTTTTGAGACTGCACCTGGAATATTGGATTCACTTCTGGGTGACTAGAAAACAGAAGCATTCACGTTTGGATGGCATTCAGAGGATAAAGGCAAAGTGAATAACTTGGGAGTTTAAAGAGCATGATATATGCACAGTATTTTACAAAGCTTATTATGAAGAGGAAGTAGCTAAAGAAGGATAATCCTTTTCATGAAAATGCGGATAGTATGTGCAGTAAGAAGTAATGGAATTACATTTTGAAAATGTAATAATTTGAATGTGTCATAATTTTTCAGAAAAAGTTCCTCATGTAGGGTTTTATTAACACATACAACAAACTGTCAGTACCCCGTCTTTTTGGTCACTAGAATGGAACTGGTCAAAGGAACAAATACAAAGGGATTGGAAAGTTTGACATTCCCTACATAATGTCTGATTCCATTATCTGAACCGTCCAGCAGATGTATTATTCTGTTAGGTCATCCCCAGGCCAGGCTTTGGCTGTTGTACAAGAATCTATCTTGAGGAAAAAAAATAGCCTGGATGTGATGCTGACGTGTAAAACACAGTAAGCTTGTGCAAGCCTGGAATTTCTACAGCAACTTAGCAAAGCAAGTAGTGAATATGTTTACAGAAAACTAAGGAATATTTCAAGTAAGGGTTATCCTCTTATCTAATAAAATCAGCAGCAGTCATTTCATTTCAGTGGGAAGAATCCTGTGTGGTACTGCATAACATATAGTGGGATCTTTTTTTTCCTAGCTGACATTGTTTTCTTCTTTTCATATTTTTTTTGTGCTTCCTACAGGTATATATTATGTGTAATTTTATGTGGGAGTAAATACAAATCTGTATATATTACTTGCACATTTATGAATGTAAACATTTTCTTTGAATAACAGCAAGAATTCCAGCAATTCATCCTGATACTTACCTAAGAAAGCACAGAACAGCCTAGGAAACATAACAGAGGCACAGTGTCATAAATCAGCACAGTTTAACCAATTGGTTAACAAGCTTTACTAAAATTCTGTGCAAATGAATAAATAGAAGTCAGGGGTTTTGTATTGTATCATTTGATTGTTCAGCTGGGTGTTTTACACTTCAAACTAAACACAGAAGTGGAAGCGGAAATGATTTTCCATCAAAAGAGATTGCTTTAAATTTGTGAAAATTAGACTTATTTTAAAGACTGGAAAAGACATTCAGTCAAGTTACTTTTAGGACCTATTACAGTATCTTCTAAAACATTCAATGTATACATCAGGGATTGTTGTAGCAGTTTTATTTATCTGTACAAAGCTAGACTGATTACTATGGAGTTACTCATGAAACATTAATAAAGCACTATGTTCAATGCTAACATGATTATGGTCTGACCTCAGCAACAGTACAAAGGACAGAGGCAGAAAGTGTCCCTGATAACATTACCCTAATGCTGGGCTCATCAATCATAATCTCCCAGTTTACCAGGGGAAAAAAAATCCACGCATAAAACCTTCCACAGATGTGCATCTGTAGTCCTACTCAGCCTCTCAGTCCCCACAGACTCAGAGCAGTCCTGAGAGCCAGAAATAGAACAGACTCAGTCAGTAAGTCAAGCATGTTAAATCAAGGCAAGGAACACCACTGTGAAACACTGAAGCACAGCTTTTATAATAAGCATTTTTTAGTTTTGAAACAAAAGATGCAAGATTGTGTAATTCAGAGTTAATTATAATGATATTTTCATTATGGCTTATGCACATATTAAATTACAAATTGCAGTGCTGAGTAAAATGTATTCACTATAAATTGTATTTTTGAGAGACTAAACCATGTCCTGTTTTTGTTCCTATTACATAACCATTACCAAGACTGAGTTTTCTTTCTGTCTCTGAAATGATTTATTTGAACTCCTCTGCTGCCAACTGCATTTTTGTACCATTCCCTGGCTATTCAGAAGCATGCGTAGTATTTCATAATTAAAAAGCTTCTTGAATAGTCATTAGAAATATCTAGTATGAAATCTCTCTGCTAAGAGAATCTGGAAGATATTTTCCTCCTCACATTCAGCAGCAGCTGACATTTCTTTGCTACAAGATAAGCAGGAGATAAGAGTTGATATTACTTTCTCAGAAGTAGCTTTGGTTTTATTTTCTGTATGGCCAAGGTTGTGCAGTTAAAACTTACTCAGACAAAAGGGGTTTCAATTTGCTTCAGATTTTTCAATCACTTTTATCAGTATTTTTTTTTTTAAACTTGCTATATTCCTGAGGAATCTTATTTATATCTTGAAGATGCTTCCATAAAGGATCTGTTTCTCTGCAGACATCCCTGAATAACCCAAATCTGTATAATGTACTTCTGTGTCACTTCTATTAAAGTATTACTTTGCTTAAATGAACATAACTAATCTCAGACAGCAGAGTGGCCTGAAATATTTTATAAGGAAAGCCTAAGATTTCTCTGTGATAGTCAGTGCAAGGAATGGGAATTGAGGAAGAGAAATATTTGGTGGAGTGAATCGGCAGGGGCTGCAGAGGAGCATGGATATGAGGGGAGAGGAGAGAAACCCAGCTCACAGGCTGAACTAGTTGATGGTCTGGTTTTGAACGGATCTGTAAAACCAAACAGTCTCAGAATAATTATAAGGAAATATCTTTAAATATACTAAATATAATTTAATAGCAAGATGGTAGGCTTTTTAGAGAGACAGGCAGCAAATAGACATGGAGGGCAAGGAAGCAAGGCAGGAATAGCAGAAAGAGGAGGGACAGGTGTAACCATGGTTCAGGCTAGGGTCAGCATCAGAGCTTTCCACTTCTCTGGTGACAAAAAATACCTGGATAGCACAAAAGGTTGTTGTAAAGAGGTTGGAATAGTATATTATATAAATCCAGAACTTCTGGTATTTTACATGTCACACATTTTCCCACACCTCTCAAACCACTGCCTCCTACTGACATGTCTGTGAAAAATACTTTTAACATCAAATTCGGATGAGCGGAGGGGAAAGTGTGCAGCATTCATAAAGGTCAGAAAAGGGCTACAGTAAGCAATAATTTGGTTTATATTAACTTTATTTAGTTTAAACATCAACTTACTAATACCTCTTTCTATTTTACAACAGCTACAGGTCAGATTTTCAACCTGTGGAACATACGTGCATACGCTTGCCTGCAAACACACAAACCGCACAAAATATGTATACACTAGATGTATAATAATGCTTGCAATTTACCTATTAGCAATAAAAGTCACTCCACAAGAAACAGTAACATGCTGATAAACTCCTTCCTTAAAACAAAACCCATGAAAAAAACTTGACTGGAATGTTGCTGTTTGAAAATTAAGCACTAATAACAATTCCAACAAATTCAATTTGGGAGTGGCTAAATAAAACTCTCTTTTGTGTACATTTTAATTATGATCGATAACAAGGTGAACATTAGCTCATTTCTGTTTAACTGTAAGAATCTTTAAAAACCATGTTATATATTTTATAAACATTACATAATTGTATAAGTAATAATCATTATTGCTTTAAAAGAAAAAGGTTTCTTATAGATCATATTAAAAAATGCTCAGACAGTTAAAGCCCCCAAAATAATTTAAATCCTAAGTGCTGATCTTTATGGCCATCGCCAGCCTATTTTAAGGATGTTATTGTTATCTTTTTCTCTATGTTTTTCCTACTGTACCTACAAATTATGTTTTATACAGAAAATTCCCTCACCCTATTCCCTACTGAGCATTGCATATTCTTGAGAAACCAAACGATGTACTGTTGACAGTGAACAGCTCATAAATTTTCAGGAGGCACTTACATGGAGGGGAGTAGCCTGTGCATTAGAGCAAATTAGGGAGAGGATTCTGCAAGTATTGCATGAGTAGCATTGCAGAAGTGCTTGGAAGAAACACCAGCAAACCAGGTCAGACCTGATTTAAGAAGCTTCCCCCTGACTGAAATCAATCCAGATTATAAAGCCTTGACCCACTGAGGGTGAGGTGGGACTTTGTAGTATTTTGGTGGCCTGTTCTTGAGGGCACTGTTCCTGTTGTTCATGCCCAGTGCCATACCCTACAGGACGCCCCGACTGGGAGGCCGTGAACATCACACAGCACCCTTTGCATCCTGCAGCTGGAGGCTGTGCAGTGCTAAGGCCTGTGAAGAGCCATTCCTCTTCACAGATCTGGCTGCTCTCTTCACTTTCTACTCTGATCCTTTCCCTGAATTCTGCACCACACCAGTGTTACGTCACACAGCTTCCACTCTTCTGAAATATATGGTTCAAAATAATTAAATTCCCTTGCTACAAATCTCCTCAAATTTTCTTCAAGAAACTAAGGTTCTTCCCCAAGGAATTAAGGACCATTATAACTATAAACATAGTACAGTAAATCTGTTTACAGAATTGGAGACAAAGATATGATATGCAGCTGTAAAAAGTGGCTCATTTAATAAGTTATTAAATAACCATTAATCCATGTGAAATAGTTCTCCAAACCTGCCAGGGTCAGTAAGACCTTCTCTAGAATGAAACGCTGCTGAGTAAGGGCTGGTCATGCAAGTGGAAACTGCCTCAGGGAGATATGTGTTCAACTCTCTTAACTCTTCTAACTTGAAAGGTCAAAAAAAGTGTAATCCCCCTCGTGAGCAAGACTGACAAACTGCTGAGAATGGACAAGGTACTCAACAACTATTTTACCTCAGTCTTTAATGGCAGCCTCTTTTCCCACACCTCTCAAGTGATTGGACTGTAAGATGGGGACTCAGGCAGCAAAGTCCCTCCCTCTTTAAGAGAAGATCTAGTTTGTGGCCACCTGAGGAACCTGAACGTGCATAAAAGTCTATGGCACCTGATGAGTTGCATCCTAGAGTCCTGAGGGAGTCAGCTGATGTAGCTGTCAAGCCACTCTCCATGAAATGTCATGGGAGTCAGGGGAAGTCCCTGGTGACTGGAAAAAGGAAAACATTGCTCCCAATTTAAAAAAGGATACAAAGGAGGACCCTGGGAACTACCGACCACTTCACCTCTGTGCCTGGGAAGGCCATAGGATAGATCCTCCTGGAAGCTGTGCTAAAGCACATGGAGGGTAGGGAGGTGATTCAGGACAGCCAACACAGCTTCCCCAAGGGAAAGTCCTTCCTGACCAACCCAGTGGCTTTCTATGATGGAGTGACTACATCAGTGGACAAGGGAAAGGCTGCAGGTGTCACCTGTCTGAACTTGTATAAGGCTTTTGACATGGCCCCTTGCAACCTCTGTTTCTCTAAATTGATGAGTGATGGATTTGATGGGTAGACTGTTCAGTGGATAAGGAATTGATTGGACAGTTGCATCCAGAGGGTAGTGGTCAGCAGCTCAGTGTCCACATAGACATCAGTGACAAGTGGTGGGCTGCACCAGGATCAGTACTATTTAATATCTTCAACAATGACATAGGCAGAAGGATCGAGTGCACCCTCAGCAAATTTGCAGATGGTACCAAGCTGAGTGGTGTGTTTGTCACACCTGAGGGCTGCAATATCATCCAGAGGGACCAGAAGAAGCTTGAGAAGTGGCCTATGGGAATCTCATGAACTTCAACAAGACCAAGGTGCTGCACCTGGGTTGGGGCAACGCCCAGTATCCACACAGGCTGGGGGATGAACAGANGGGGCAACGCCCAGTATCCACACAGGCTGGGGGATGAACAGATGGAGAGCAGACCCACCAAGAAGAACTTGGGGGTGCTGGGGGATGAGAGACTGGACATGAGCCAGTAAAGTCTGCCTGCAGGTTGGAAGGCCAACCACATCTTGGGCTGCATTAAAAGCAGCATGAGCTGCAGGTCGCAGGAGGTGTT
>VXBT01006415.1:248-25482 GCA_013400235.1 Oriolus oriolus
AATGAGACTTTAAAAACCATCAAATTCCAACCCCTTCCAATAAGCCAGGTTGCTACAAGCCCCATCCAAACTGTTTAGATTGGTTTTGCCACCCTTGGGCATGATTTCTCATACCACACCATCTCTCCTTTGCTTCTTATTTTTAATCTGAGTGCATGAAAGAGAAATACTACATATGTATTTAAGGAAAAAAAAAATTCTCTGTAACAGAAATCTGTCCAGGTATTTAGAACTAATCTGTTTTATTTGCTTAATTAGTTTTTTCATTATTTGTTTTAACTAAAATATCATGGGATACTAAAAGTGAGTGTGCTGAAACACACATCCCAGACCTGAACAACCAGACCTTTATTTTATCAAAAGTAGGAAATATGTTTCCAGACCCACTTTGCATGAAACTGCACTAATTGCTATTAGTAGTATTTTTAGCTTCTAATTCTTTGTTGATATATTCTTAGGGTATGATGAATGGCACATTTAAGTCAGAGTTTAGCAGTGACAAGTCCTTCATAATAGCTGGGTAGGTTAATGACATTGGAGAAAAGAGTTTGTGAGTGAGCGTGAGAGAGAGAGGTAATTGTTTGCCTGGCTTGCTCAGGCTGTTAATATCAGCTGCATCAAATGACAATGACATGAAAAAGAACTTGTCCCAGATGTTATATTTCAGCCCAAGATTTTTACAGAGTAAGTGGAATCACAAGGTAAAAAGCTTTGAGTTAATTTCAAGATAATGTTTTCTTTATTTTTAATTAGAATGGAGGCCAGGCTGGCCCACCTTTTATTACCTGCCATGTCTTCTCTTGTACTTTTTGCAATATTGGATTTGTAAAAAAAGAAAAAATTCTTTACCTAATAATAGTTGAAAAAAAAGAAGAATTTTATACTCATGACCTCATCAGAATGTGCAGTGAGCCAGAAGGTGATGGTAATGTGTAGTTAGCTCTTGGCAGTTGCCAACCTGCTGGTCAGAAGGGATGGCTGGGAGGGGGCCGTTTATTGCCCTCATTAATCAAGTGGATTCCAAGCAATCTAGAACCCAAGAAAAAGAAAAATCAGGAGAAACTCTATGTGGTTCCACATGTTGAAATCCCTAGAGTTTTCTGCCTTGCTGTGGATTCTCCTTACAGAAGGTAAAATTGTAATTTTTCCACTTTTGCAGGTCTTCCTTAGACAAAATTTCCTATTATAGCTATTTAAGGTGACTGCCATCACTCTCAAGAGAGCAGGAGAAGGAATTACACAGCCTTGAAGCCATATTTGCCACCTCCAGTTGTGAAAGACACACCTGAAGGTACATCCTGTGTGCAGGCACAGAGAAAAGAGAAACTGCACTTTTAGCCGACCACTGGTTTGGAATATAAGTAAAACACTCATCTTCTGAGAATATCCGACTTTGGAGTGCAGTGGTAAAGAGAAAAGAAATAAATCAATGGGTTTGGGTTTGTATGCCAAGAAGTTTAATTCAAATTGGAAAATGTTGTGTTTCATTTTCAAGTTATTTAAGACTTTTTTTCCTCCTTTTCTTACCCTTTAAAAAGATCAATTTCAAAATGAAAATGACATTTTGAAATGAAACATTCCAGTTCATTCTGAAAATGTTGATATAAAGCATTCTGACATTTCCTAAAACCATTTTCTTTCATGTGTGCATGTGTATACGAGGACTACTTGAAGGATGAGACTTGACCTTATAAATTCATACTTGTTGATAAAACAATACAGGTAGAGGTGTGCATAAAAATGTACTTTTCTCTTACTAAAAATACTTCACCCCGCTGTAAAAGGCCCAGAGGAATAGCTGCAGGATTTAACCAGTTATTGTGAGCCACATGAAGCAGAACAACCCTTTGCTGCAGGCCCCAAAGTGTTGCAATCTGAAATAGCCACAGCCCGATCTCCTTCAAATCCATTTTCTGTACCATGATGCAACATAAAACCAACAACAGAACAGCAATAAAAATTTATTGTAGGAATTCTTTGTCAGAGTGAATTCTATTTTAAACACCATCTATACCAGTAGGCACAATAGCTCATAAACTTCTATTTGGATACAAATGATGAGACAGTGGGGACATTCTTGGTCATTCAACGTTGCAAGACCACATCTCCACGTCTGGCCATCCCCATCTGACCTGGTTTCGGGTGAGACAGGGTTAATTTTCCTCCTAGTATCTGTAAAGGTGCGGTGTTTCTGATTTTGTGTGAGAATAATATTGATAAGACAGTGATGTTTTAGTGGTTGCTCAGCAGTCCTTATTCTAAATCAAGGACTGCTCTGCCTGTGAGCAGAGGCACAAGAAGCCATGGGGGAACATGACCAGGACAGATGACCCAAACTGGCCAAAAGAATATTCCATACCATAAGAAATCATGCCCAGTATATAAACGGGGGGGAGCTGTCCAGATGGGAGAGATCACTGCTTGGGGATGGGCTGGACACTGGTCAGCCTGTGGTGAGAAATTTTTTTGTGCGTCAGTTGTTCCTCTTGGGTTGTATTCCTCTCTCTCCTTTTCATGACAATTAGTAGTATTAAATAATATATTATTATTATTTTGTCATGGATTTTTTACTGTTATGAAAGTGTTCTTATCTCAGTCCAGGACATTTACCTTTTTTTTTCCAATTCTCCTCCTTACCAGGGGGCAGAAGGGTAGCAGAGAATGCAGTACTTTGTTGCCAGATGGGGTTAAACGTTTACACCAATACAAACAATTTAGTACATTATTATACTTGTGATTAAAAACAATCAAACAAAACCCAAACCATTTCCCTTTTTGTTCTGTAGTGTCAGCAAGTCATCTTTGTATATCAGTTCAGGATGGGAGAGAAGTTCTCACTTTTCTGAAATGTTTTGCTGACCAAAACCATACGTAACCACATGCAGTCGAGGGATGCCACACAACAACATAGCTAGCATGTCCAAATTTTCAGGAACCTGTTCTAAAGGGTTTATTGATAGTGGTCCTCCTACTTTCGTGCAATCACCTTTCTGTTATGTAGAAGTGGAGAAGAAAAGGAATTTAAACACTAGCATTTTGCCTCATAAGAAGTGTAGCACTGTAAGGAGAAGCAAAGGGCCCTATGCAATTTTTTCTGTATTTTCTCCTCTGTCTCTTTTTTTTTTTTTTTAATTTAAAAATAAACAACCCATAATTGGTTTTAATCCTGCTGAAAATTGGGAAGATTTATAAAAAAGCACTGCTAAGCAAAACTGCTTTTGTACTATTATCTCCCCGTACTTAAAATTTAAGGACACTGGGGTGGTGCAATGTTTGAAGAGTAAAAGAAGACTCTTCCAAGCACCATGTCAGGTACATCAAGTACAGAAATCCCTCAATGTGCTGAAAAATATGTCACTGAGAAAGAAAACCCAAACAGCTTTTCTTCCACATAAGAAAGTAGAATAAGGCACAAAACTTAGTTAGAAACTGGTTCCTGGATCAGCCATTCTCATCCAATTGTTAATAAGAAACTCAGTTTTGCAGTTTCACAATTCAAGACAGAAATAAGAGTCAGCACAGTAAAAGAAGATTAAAAAGCAGAATTGCTAACAAAAATGAAAGACAAAATATTAAAATAAAATCTAAGGACAAAAAGCAAAGTTCATTTAATGTGACTAGAAGTGATGACTGCAAACCTCAGTTTCTAGAGTATTCCTCGAAATGGTGTATCGGCATTAAGTGTACACTGCTTCAGATAGCAGAAACTCATCTGATAAACTAGAAAATTAGTATCTTACTTACAATCTACTGTAATCTGGACTGTGATTTTTGTCCACAGAGAAGAGTATGCATATTAGACTGTAGCACTTCAACAGCTATAAAAGTAATGATATAAAATGAAATCAAACCAGATGTGTATATCTCTACAATTTGTTTCCCTCTGTGTTTTGATGATAACTCTATGGAAAAACAAGAACTTAAAACAATTATTTGATTTCAACAATATATAAATACCTGTAGATTATATTCCAATTTCCTAAATATAAATTCTTCATGTTATTTTAGAGTTTCCCCCGCATACTACTAGACTACAGAAAATTTTGGAAGTCTAAAATGGTGTCAAATGCCTATAGAGCTCAGGAAGCTGGGTATCACTGTTAACATAAGTGTCACCTTATATTATGGACTGCATGACCAGAGAGAACACCTCTCATGTGTTACAGGAAAGTTGGAACCAACTCTCTTAGGGCAAACCTGAACTGATATTGCCCTATGCTTTCTGTAGCCATTCATTTCATATATCATACAACATATGCATGGAGAAAAGGAGGCTTAAGGGACATCTTGCTCTCTGCAAGTAACTAATGAGGCAGCAGCCAGGTGGGATCTGCCCAGGGAACAGTGGTGTCACCATCTCTGGAGGTATCTAAAAAATCTGTTAATGTGACTCTTGGGAATATGGCTTAGTGGTGGATTTAGCAGTATCAGGTTTACAGTTGCACTTGATGATCTTAAAGGTCTTTTCCGTCCTAAATGATCCTGTGATCCTATGAGAAAAAGGGAGTTGAAGGGCTCACTTCTAGTGAATTTCATATTATCGATTAACTGATATTTAGACTCCTGAGGCATCACTTCTCATTGTGCAAAATAAGCATAAAAACCCTACAAGCAATTAATTGCATGGGGTTTGTACTATGCTTTGAGATGGCCTATCAGCCCTTTATTAATATTAATGAGAAGAATTAGTACCAAAGATCAGGGATCCATGATAGCTGGAAGAACCTGCAAGGACCCTCCAGCTCTCATGCTTTATTATTTTTTAATCAAAGTGTCTGTCTTGAAGGCACAAAATTAAAGAACAGAGTCCTTTATGATTCCACAATGATTCAAATTAAAATGATCTATACTTGCATAATTCCAATGAGCTATTTTGTGCTAGTTAAAAACAGTTAAAAATTGCATAAATGAATGATTTAAGGGCTGCAGCTTTCTAATCTTAATGAAAGCACCAGTTTTTTTTTGTATATTTCTCAGCCCATACATGTGACTAGAATAAATCCAACACAGAAGAGTAAGGGAGGAAGAATGTATTTGATGGCAACATTCTGCTAGTGAGTTATCCTGAAAAAAGTTGGGATTTAGGATCATGGGCAATATTTTTTACTTGTCCAAAAAGACAACTATCTTCTTGTATGTATATAAAATATCCTGTCTTATATTTATTTTTATTGCAACAGGATTTAAATGTCTCATCCAAGCTGGCTTTTCTGGTAGACATTGTCTGCACAATACTCAGTGATAGACCAAACTGTGAAGAGTTCTTCACAAGCAATGTAAAATTGTAAAAAATTGTAAAAAAAGACAATGCAGAGATAGAAGGGGAAACCATGAGCAGCCTATGACCAACCTTCAGGTGAAGAACAGAATTGGGACTGCAACCAAAATACTGTGTTGCAGTGGTATTTAATGCCTCTCTCAATTTTATTATATTGCCTCTCTCAATTTTATGTTATTGTAATTTATGTAAATTCAGATAATCAGTGAATTTCAGATAATTGTTTGATAATGTGCTACTACGCTGATTATATAAAATAAAGGAGAATAGAAATCATTAGATCAAGACTCTTTCTTTCAGGTACCATTCTTGATCCCTGAGAAAAAGTACATAATCTATTAGCACTGTCATTCACCCGCTAAGTGAGGCTTCCACAATGTCTAGGCATTGCAACACAGAAATCAGTGTGATCCGTAAAATCCTCCCAAGACTTTAGAAAAGTTCTTGAGCCATTACTTCATGCTGGCATTGTTTCCCATGCAAGCACATTGGAGGAGAGTTGTGTTTGGACTACAGCAGGACAAGCATGATCATTACCTTACTGTAGTGAAATTTTGTCGAGCCCTAGTTCCTAGGTACTGTTTGGGGTTGTGCCAAAGTGCACAGACCTTCAGTGCCTTTAGCAAATCCTCCAAGAACCACACTGTGGATTGTAAGGCGTAGTTCAAATATCTACAATCTACCCACAGTCTGCATATCATTGATACAGCATAATGGATCGTTGGAGTACTCTGCAACTGTGCACAGAGAAATCCTAAATCCATGGATTGTGAACATGACAGATTGCAATAGCCTCTTCAAAAAGTTTACAGTCTCTGGTACCTATGTGGATTTAGACAACAGCAGATTTCTACATGCATACCTCCTCTGCACACTAAGAAATCTGACAGAAATTGTGATGTATGAAAAGCATGAAAACTTTAGTATTTATGCTTCTATGAGAAAAAAAAAACCCTGTTTTAAAACACGTATCAGAAGTCCAGTAGCTATCAATTTTGTCCCCTCTAGCCATGTTAAGAGGTTCTGTGCAGCCTTCTTGATTGCATAACTAGAACTCAAAGTCTACAGAGATGCTTTTATATCAATGTATTGCATAAATTTTGTGAATGGGAGCAATTATCTGGTCCCAGTTCCCCAAATGGTCTAGTGAAAATGAGATTAGAACAGTTGCAAAGCTCCTGTGATGACTTGCAGCAGATATTGTTGTCCTTAATATTTTAGTGCAAAGAAAAGAAAAATTTACACATAGGTCAGCTTTTCCTACCTGTTAGTATTAATTGAAAGAGTGTATTGGTTAATTCAGTCCCCATGGTTCAATCGATATGCTCTCTCAATGAATTTCTATAAAGATATCTATCTTCATCATCTCTGAGTTCAGTTTTTCATTATAAACATTTTAACTTTCTTCACTTGCTGAAAAAGCCAGGAGCATGAGTTTAAGCCTCACCCGGGCTACAGAGCATGGTAAATAAATGTACATGTGGATGTGTCCTGGGGCATCAGGGTTAGAAGCTGAAGGTAGCACCTTGTGTGACACTAATCACACTGTTTCTCTGACACTGGTTAAAGAAACCTTTGGCCCATAGATCACCCTGGTGAGCTGGTTTTGCTGCAGTGGATTCTTGACCTCAATGGTAACCTTGTCTCTAACCAGGCCTGAATTTACCCATGGGAATTTTTAGCACTTCTAATGTACTCCACATCAAATGGGGGAGAGGGAGAAGGGAAGTCAGCTGATGTAAACTATTTACTTCAGTATACATTGAAGTAATCTCCATCCTGTAACACCACTTTATGAATTTATGCAAAGCAAAGCTATATAAAACACCATGTCCCACTTCCCAGATAGGTGACAGATGCTTCTTTTCCACTTGACAGTTGCTACCAACAATATATTTGCATTGTGCATGGCCTTTGGTGTGCATATTTCTATCTGCAGCAGCAAACCTCTGCACCACATTAGATCACAGAAACACAGAAGTGGTCGTAAAGGACTTGTGGTAGCTGGTTTTCTTGCTCTTGGTGTTGTGTCCCCTCTGGTTCAGCTGGAACTTCTGAATAAGCTGCCATGATTTTTCTTCGCGAAATTTGCAAAAGAAATTTGCTCTGGGACTGAGACCATGCATGTCAGATAACAAATTTATACGGCTGGCATACAATGTGCATGGCCCAGAATAGAAGGCTTGATAATGGAAAACCTGACAAAATCATAAGTGGTCCTAGTGGGCAATACTATGATACAGCGTTATTATGCCAGATTTCCAAAAACATATATTACTCAAGAACTGAAATTACTGTTTTGCAGCCCAGAAGCTTGTAATGCATTGAATAAACTATAGTTTCTGACTAATATTTGCATGCCTGTCTAAGAATATGTAAATGTGACAGTTTCCCTCCTGGAAAAACTAAAATCCCTGATGAATTGAAGGGCCAAACATGCAAATAGACCTCATGATTCACACATGTGTCTCTCATTTAATTTTTCAAAATGTATTTTGCATTTTGATTACGCTACAAAATGCAGCATAGAGGGCAGAGCACTGAGAAAAATAGAAGTGTGTGTACAACATATTTTTCATATCAAACAATGTGATTTTCTTTAATCATTTCAGGAGTAACAAATAACTGCAAGTGCATGATTTGAATGCCTTCAAGGGGTATGTAGTCAAGCCAAAAAAAAAAAAAAAAGTGATGTTCTATATACATATATACATGCACTTTTCAGGCTATAGGCCTGATTTTTCACTCAATCACTCTCCTCTGGTATAATACTAGTTTTGACTTTAACCAAATTGTATTTGGTTTTTGCATATGTCAGTGTGAGGAGATTCATGCCTCAGATGCCTCTGCTGTGACAGAACTGAAACAGTTTTGGTTGACTATGTATATGCTGTTGGACAAAAAAAAATCAGTATTATTTATTTAGACTATCAAATACATTCAGCTGTGCAAAAACTCTCCAAGCAGGAGGAATTTCACTCAGGAAATACTCCTCAGTGCACCCCTGAGAGATGCAAAGAACTTCACATTAAGCTTCCCCAAACTCTTACAGGTGTAAGCAGAAAGTATTTGACTTTCACTTGTCCTTCTTCTCAAGGTCAGTGAAGACAAAGAGCAGTGGAGGAGAATATCCTCCTTGAAAATTGTTCTAAGGGAAGAGATAGCAGATGTCCTCTGGCAAATCTGGTTGCAGAGGTTTTAAGACACATATTTGCTCATCCCTCTGGCTCAGAGCCTCCAAGCTATTCTCTTCTAAAAACGTTACAGAAAAAAGAAATCCAGCTGAACCTCACCACTTCAGATCAGAGTTAAATCCCCTCATGGAATTCAGTGCAACTGAGCTCCCAGCTGACACAGCTGAAGGGTGGCTGCTCCTGCCACCCCTCCTGTAGGGGTAAGCAGAAGGGGATCTTAGGTTGGGTTGTGGCAATGCCAAAAGAAAATATTGATCAGGAGGTGCCCCTCAGCACCCCAACAGTGGTACTTGCCAGTCCCCAGCATACCTGCAAAAAATCTGCCAGGTAAAACTGCCTTATTTTCAGTTTATCAGTGGTATCTTTGCTCAGGATAAGGATAAGAACATTTCAGAACTTCATATGCAAACAAACTATTATGGCTGAGATGTACAGTTTTTTAGGATTTACCTAACAAATGGCATCTGCTTTTCTCTCTTTTTAGGGATTCTCCTAAAAAACTAAAAGGATCAATTTTGGTTTGTTTCGGTCATGGAAGGTGTTTTGTTGTTTTTTTTTTTTTTTTTCCTTCATTTAAAACACAAAGAAAAAAAGTCTGCCTCAATATTTTTTTCTTTTCAATTTTAAAATGCTGATTTTTTTTTCAAACACTGTTTTCCAGTCAGCTTTAAGGTAATACAAGTAATAACCAAGCCAGAGCAAAGAAGGTGATTTTTTCATAACTGTCAAATAATGACAACATAAAGAAGGGACAAACAGCATCCTGAAATTAATCATACAGAATGGATCACAGTGAATGTCCCCTCTTTCTGCCCAAAAGATGCATTTCATTTTCGTATCTTTATTCACGTAGAGATTCAGGCAGAGAAAGCTGCCTCCAAAAGCCATTTCTTTAAGATACCACAAAATAGAAAGGTTAATAGTTAACGCTGTGGAGAGTCCCATTATTAAAACTGCTTTGCCATGCAATACCAGGACAAATGGAAAATGAAAATTAGCCTAGACATCTACAACCTCACAAAGGAGATTCAAAGTCTCTGGGGTTGTCATTCCAGCATCTTTACATGATAATCAAGCAGGTTTTGTGTACTTACTGTAGTTAATGCCACCTCTTCCCATTTTCATTTTGTTGCAAGCACAGAAATATAACCAATAATGTGCATGTTCTTTTTTTCTTCGAGGGGAGGAAAGGGGAAAAAAAAGAATTTAATTGACAGATAAAACGGATGTAGAAAGGGTAATTTCATTTTCCATCAGAAGAAGTAAGGTTTTATGTAGGGAATTAAATTAACAGCACATGAAATTGGCTTTTCCTAAGTTCATATTTTTTAAACTTTTTTTTTTCTTTAGAAGAAGAAGAAGAAGGAGAAGAAGAAAGAAAAAGACCCCCAAACCGAGGTAGAGTTGTAAAGCCTGGCAATGAGCACAGATGATTTCCAAAGACGATAAAACTTTTCCAGTGCAGTGGGGTTGTGGGCCTGCTTGCTTTTCAATCACTCTGCATTTTCTGCTTGTGTGATACTAAAAAGTTATGCTTATAAATGTTTCCTGATTTCTTTGTGTGATGTTCCACCCTCCGACTCCAGCTGGTTTCAAGCTGCACTCCCCACCCCACATCTTTTCCTCTCTTTCCTCAGCTTATTCAAGTTGCCTGCGGGTTGTGATTTATCTTTGCAGTTAATACATTTGTATTCACGTAATTTTTTGCTTCTGTTTGGCTAGGCAAATCTCTATTGGAATACCAATATGTATGGATTTCCATATTGTCATCACTGACAAAATAGCAACATGGGACTGAAAAAAAATTATATCTAAGTGATGAGCAAGAAAAAAATATGCAGAAAAGGGAAAAATAATTTTGAAATCACAAAATGTAGTGTCTTCCCCTCCCTCTTTTAATGCATAAAAGTGAAGTTAATGACAAAACCCCTTGCTAATGTTGTGCTTAGGAGAAACAAAGAGGATATTTCTAAAAAGTTCCCTTGATAATTTATCAAGACAAGTGTAAAAATCAACTATGAGCCAAGCAAAGACAAAAATGCACGCACACACACACGTGGTATGTACCCATTAAAAAACCCGAGCAAAGAAAAAAGAACATTCATCCTCCAAAATTACAGCAAATAATGAAGAATAGCATCATAATCAAGCACAGGCTGGACAGTTTTGACAGTTTTCAGTTTCTTGGTGAGTTGAAAATGTAAGTTTTTAGGTTTAGGCACACAACATAAATATCTTAATAATTTTTATTCTTCAAAAATCTGCTATTTTTTCACCAGTGGAACATCCTTTATTACAAGAAGGTCAATTTTTGCAACATATTTTCATGTAATTAATTTTTTACTCAAAATCTCAAGGGAGTTTGTGGGACTGGTGTAATTTTCAGAAGTATCTCCCAACTTTAAATGTCCCTGAAGGGAGCACCAGCTCAGAATCCTTAAGCAAATCCATCAAAATACACAAGAGGCACTCAATGCTAAGTACATGGAGCTAGTCATCTTATCTTCAGCAGCCTGATGTATTTCAGCAGATGATGGACAAACCTGTGAATGTCATTGTAGTGAGTTGAATTTGGTCAGATGCCAAGCATCCATCAAGCTGCTCCCTCATTCAGTGGGACAGGGCAGCAGAATGGGATGAAAAAGCTTGTGGGTCAAGAAAAAGACGGGGAGACCACTTGCCAATTGCCATCACAGGCAAAACAGACCACTTAGTGAAAATTAATCTACTGCCATTTCACATGGACTTAAGTAGGGAGAAACTAATTAGAAAAAAAAAAACCAGAAATAAAGCCACGCTTCTCTTCCCACCACCACTTTTTCCAGGCTCAGCTTTACTCCTTCACTCTGAGCCTCTCTACCTTGCCCCCTTGAGCTGTGCGGCTCCATGGGGGTGGTTATGGTCCATGCACTGCAGTTTCTCACTGCTGCTGCTTCCTTGTCACACTAGTTCCCTAGCCCAGAATGGATCCTTCTTGGGGGAAACTGTCTATTTCAGTAATATCCATCTGCTCCAGCTGGAAGTCTTCCACAGGCCAATATAATCATATTTACCAATGACACAGATGGCTTTTAAATACATTTTTAAAATTCTTTTCTAAATATTCACAACCAG
The DNA here is from genome assembly GCA_013400235.1 of Oriolus oriolus. Classification (NCBI taxonomy): domain Eukaryota; kingdom Metazoa; phylum Chordata; class Aves; order Passeriformes; family Corvidae; genus Oriolus; species Oriolus oriolus. Next base: position 11,835 of record VXBT01006415.1, read on the forward strand.
AACAATCATATTACTTTTGACAACTCTTTCAAGTGAAGTGTCTTTGATTTAGATGTGATTCAGATAACACAGATAAATTGCTAAAGCTCTCAGACATTGCCACTGGAGAAACTGGACACTTCTGAAGGCCATCAGATTTCCAGGATCTGATTTTTGTAGCCAGCCTCTACGTATTTACTGTAGGAAGGGTGAAGATGGGAGTACCTTCATGCTGAAAGAGAACACTTCTATTTTGATATTTAAATCTATGTGCTTTTTTCACATTTCCCCCCTCCCTGATACTGCCCCCTTCTTATTTTTTCCCTATTCGAGTGATAGCTGGGATTCTTTGAACAGATTTAAACCTTATCCTGATAAATTCAGTGAGGATGATCCAGTCAGTTACTGGCTATAAAGAAAGACAACAGGTGGTATTCATAGAATCACAGAATGGTTAGGGTTCAAAGGGACCTTAAAGATCATCTGTTTCCAGCACCCTGCCGTGGGCAGGCGCACTTTGCACTAGACCAGGTTGCTCAGAGCTGCATCCAGCCTGGCCTTGATTCTTTTGCCCTGGCTTAGACATCTAACACTGAGGGTTAGAAAACATCCCTTAGAAACTGGATGAAAAATTGCAACTCTAAAGAGCAATTTCTCAGGACGAATGTGCAAAACAGGCTCAAAGAAGCTTCATCTAAAAGTATTTATTTCTTTCCAGTGCTTAATTAGTTCAAATATTGAGAATTGATTTTTAGACATTGGTTAGCAGGGTAGCGTAATCTTGGTCTGATACACAGCTACTACTTGGGCCTGACTCACCTGTCTTGATATTCCCAAACCTGATGCAAAGAAGGAATGGGAATGTTTACTGGGGATGAGGAAAATATACACAGCTGTCCTTCTCAGCATTGTGCCATGCATGGATAGGTCTGAGCAGAGAGTGGTTCACTGTGGAACCTGTGCAAAAGACAAAGATTCCTTAGTGAGGAATTTGAGGGAATGGAACAAGCTCTGGTGGGAGGTAAGAACCTGATCAGATTCTGCCACGTTTGGTGCCCAAGTCAAACTGACTGATTTTTGTACCTCCCGCCACAATCCCATCTCAATCTGGGATCTGATTCTCATTGAATCAGATAAAAGTAAAATACTACCAAAATAATGTTCTGGACAGCCACAACTCTGAGAGAGAGGATGAAATTAAAGAGCAGCCACACCAGGCTGTTTTTAAATGTCAGTTATGCCACTTAATTCATTACTGGCTTGAATGTAGGCAAATGGATGGCACTAGGAGCATTACACAACTAGCCTCCATAACGAGAGCTGGATTCCAGCTTCTAAGAGCTTCTTTATATCCTTATAAACATAGAAATAGATGCACATAAATATATATATGTACACAAACATATTTACACATAATTAAGGGTATGTATTTGAACCATATATATACTTATACAGATCCATAGCTATATATATGTATACTTGTTTGTGTATGTTTATGCATAAATGGATGTTTCATATCTCAGAGTGGGTTTTTACTCCTGATTTTCCAGGACGGTACGTAGGATCAGTCAGGAGGGAGAAAATCCACTATAAGAAAATTTACATTAAAATTGAATTATTAGGTATAAAAAAAGAAGATGAAGAAGAAGAGACAGGGAGAGAAAGAAAGACAGAGAAAAAAAAAAAAGAGGGAAAGAAGAAACAGCAAGTGTGAGATTAAGGTATGCATTTTAGGGTGACTGCGTTCTCGGAGAATGAGAGCCTTATCTTGATTTCCAGCTCTCCTTCTAACAATAAGGGATAGCATCTCAGAAAATGGAACTTCTTTTTTCTTTTGCTGACCTCCTAAAAAAAAATAAAACACAGTACAAAAAAAAAATCTCCATTGCTGAGATATTTCCTTTTTCTTACCTTTCTGCTGATAAGAACTCTCAGTGTTTCTGGATAAGAAGAGATACTTTATTGTCTCCTGCAAAGATATAAGAGAAGAGAGGGAAAAAAACAATGCCTTTTGTTAGAAAGGAAAGCAAGTGCAATTTGAAGAGTGATTGTAATAGACAGTATTGCTGAAGGCAAACAGAAGCTAAGAAGTAAGCGTTTTAGAATATTATCCTTCCTTAACATTTTGATAAAGTTCCTGAAAATGGGAGCCACTTTTGCCTCTGCAGCACTTTAATTTCCTATAATCATCTCTGATGGAACAGATGATACACACAGAGTTACCCCAGGTATTGTTTAAGTGGGGACTGAATTACTTTTATACTATCACTAAATGATTGAAAAAAGGAAGCAAAACACGTTTTCAGGATCACTCTGCTTCCACGCTGCAAGCCCAGCATAGTGATGCTCTCACTAATTCTGTTTAAACTGCATTCCAGAAGTATTCACAAGTCAATTTTTTTAAAGCCATTAAAAAGAATGTACAAGCAACACAGTGTGGAAAGCAGAGGCAATGTTCATTATCAGGCCCAGAAGAAAAGGACGCGCTGAAGAGAAAAACTCACAAACTGCAGGACTTTGAGGAATTTGCTAGTTATCTTTTCCACTTGGGTGACTTTAGGCTTCACTACCAAATTGAAACACCATTTTCTGAACAATAATACTATACATTTTTTTTTGACATCACAAAAGAATGCTTTTAAGTCATAAAAAATGTATTTCCCTTATGTAATCAAAAACAAAACTCTACAAATTATAATGCTATGTACAGTCCAATTCCTCCATTCAATGCATTTAAATGGTATGTCCTGATTAAGCTCTTAGTCATTTATGTTAAATGTCTAATGAAAAGCTCTTTGAATCTGGTTTAACCCATATTAAATGCCCTAGTGGTGCCCCTGGAATTAAAAAAAAAAAGAAGAAAATTAATCCTATTCTTTGTTCCCTTTATACATTTTAATAAATTATACTGCATCTTCCTAATGCATTTATGTCTCAGACAAAATGCCAAATGGTCTGATCCTTTCAACAAAAAGCCAGGGAACAAATTTGCACATTAAAATGTAGAGTGATTCAACAATTCAAGGCGTAGTGTTTTCCAAAAGATGATGTGTTTTCTATGTTTCTTAATAAATCTGCATGATGATTTCTGCTTTGTGTGTAAGGAGGCTCTGTTGAAAGTTTGCTGAGTTTATATTTTTTTCCTTTCTTTCCTTTCACTTTCTATGGCTTAATGGAATAAGCATTTTCAAAATGCACTGGATCCCAGAACATAATATGTGGTACAAGGTGCTCAGTAAACTGGCAGGAAGCAGACCCATAGATAGTCCAAGTAAACTCAGAACAGTCAAGGTGTCCTCTTCTTGTCTCATTTATGCTGAACCATGGAGATTCACCTTTGGAACCAAAATACAGAGCTTACCTATTGCTCTTTCAGTTCTAAGCTCAAATCACATGGCCAGATAACTCTTAAGGGATGTTTATCAAACTTGTTTTTAAAAATCTTTAGGTGTGGACATTCCTCAACCTCAATAAGACAGCATTTCCTTTCTGTTTCACCTTTCCAAAAATAAAAGTACAAGAGATTTCCATCGCCATCTCTGTCATACAGGGTAATTCAGCTGCAGAATCAGCTGACTGTTTCTTGCTCTTTCCTCAAGACTATAAAACGTAGTCAGTTATTATAGTATTCAACCATGTTTCTTCATCTGAACATGGTCTCCTCATTTTGAGTCTGTACTTACAAGACTTGTAAGTTGTTTCAACATCCAAAAGTTTAACATTGAGGGTTTTGTGATCTAAATTTAAAATCTAGTCAAGGGTAAGTTTGTCTAAATTTTAGGCAGACTTTAATCAGAATAATTTCAACAACAACAACAACAACTGTAATAATGTAAATACTTCAAAAAGAAAATTAAATAAGAAATAGAAATATGTTAACAGAATTCAAGATATGGGAAATAGAGTGTAACTAATGATTAGTTACATGTGTGTGGAGAAGTGTGTAAAGGAAAGAAATAGATTACACAAGTATGCTCTGTTTCACCCTGATTACTAAAATGTTCTTTTAAAGATTCCCAGGACTTGCCTGGAATAAAAAAAAATCTGTATCTACAAATTGTGACTGAGAGTCTTCAAAAAGACTTTTAGACCGAAATACACTTACCATTACAGGGTTTCTGTTTCTTCATTTAAAGGAAAAATACTTATTTGCTTTGAATCCAGTAGTGGTCCAAAGTGGAAAGTACTAACATTATTAAATATGACTTTGGTACTAAATCTTCTGGGAAATGAAGAAATACAGTGATAATTAATGGTAAAGAGCAGCTAGATACTGTGGTTTTTATCTGATTTGTGATACGTGGGTGGCTTCTGATGAACTCAAGGCCTAAAGGTCAATGTCTTCTTCCCAGGAGGCAAGATGCTAATTTTTCTAGATTTTTACTCTGAAACTCTGAGTAGTTAAAGTCTGCTATTTCTGTGGCTTAAAGACAGTATTGAAGCCACAATAGCTTATGCCTAAATATATTATGTGATCAGTAATAGGAAAATCACATTTCTTGAAATTCACGGTGTTCTTGCTACGGAATCAGGGCTTTGAGACTCCTCAAGCCCTGGAAGAAAATAACACAAAAACATTTTCAACCTAAACTTCTGTGTATGTATGAGGAAGGTTGGATCCTGGAAGGTTTTCTAGACTTGCTAACTCTTCACTGAAAACAGAATAGATAGAAACAGTGACAGCTATAGTCTTATATATGTCAGTTTAAATTTATGCTGCTGTGATCCTTGAAGACCCACACCTTCAAGGTCCCTTTTGCAAATCTGGGAGCCGGAAAATATGATAACTCTGTGTCTAGTAAAAAAAAAACCCAAATCCTTGGAAATTCAGTACTTCTACCTTGATGTCTTCAAATTCCTTTGCTTCCTCATCTGACCAGTCTGTTCCTGACTTTAATTTACACCACCTGTAAGTTAAATGCATTTACCTCTGATATGAGAAGCCTTGCTTGACTGTTTTAATGAATCATTTCTTACCGTGGAAAAATTTTAAAATGGCAAAAATTGCAATGTTTGGATATATTTCTGTTTTTTTAGTTGCTTACAGTGACTCCCTTTGTTCCAATTTTTTAGCTGGTTTTGTTTGAAGAGAAGGTAGAGTAGATAACCTGACTGAGGACAAGAAAATGAGGTTGTCAGCAGTGGAAAGTTAGGATGTTATATGCTGGACCAGCTGTACAACATTCCTGCTGGGTACAGCTGTAAACTGCAGTGCATAAAACTGCAGTGGGTGCTTCTGTGGCCTAATGAAAGAAAAAAAAAAATAAAGGAACTCACAAGAAATTCAGGGAAATTGTTTATGGATATGAATGGGATATAAGCAAAGGTGTTCAGTGTGTAGAAAATACCTCTCCTTGTTCCATGTTGCCAGTGATAGAGAATAATAGGAATGAGACTGTTAAGGTGTGGACGGAAAAATAAAAAAACACTCTCTCCCTGTGTTGTACATTCTACCTTCCTCATGCAACTATGCTCCAAACCACTGTTCCAGGCAGGTGGTACATCTTGAAGATGAATCAGCAGCAGCCCACAAACATCTGAAAACACCTGGCACAAGCTTCCCCAATTTGTATTTCCCTGCTCTCTAGTCAGCTAACAGAACTCAGTCGCATGTTGAGAGTGCAAGGTCCAGTCAACTGCAGAGGTTTCACACTTTCAGAAGGAAGTGGGCAATATAATCTAGTGTTTTTGTAATAGGTCTCCTCACTTCAGATCTGTCTGAATATTCATTCTCAGTCATGCTCTATACTTTCCCTGTGCCATATTACAATTGCCTTCCATAGGGCATCACTCACCTTTTGCATCCACAGCCATAAAATAAATGATTTGGGTTGAAGTGTTCTGTTGGGCACAGAACAGATGGTACTAGCCACAGAAAAAACCAGCAACACCTGGTTTCAGATACTCAGGCAGAAAATACTCTGCCCCCAAAGCCATGGCTCATTATTCAGTCCGGATAATGGACAATTCAGACAAACTTCAGCTATTTAAATCTCAGTTTCTGAAACCAACCAGACTCTCCAATTCCCTCTGCAGATCCAGCTTTGCCTTGGCTACATCTGTCCACAACTGTTCTCTGGATGGACTTTTCCATACATGTGAAGTCTTCTCCTAGTAACAAATATATGCGTCTGTAGCTGTTTCAAGCTGTTTTCTGTGTAATAGTCCCAGCAGCTGTTTTCACTTCAGTGGTCTCCTGTTGAGCTGTTATTTTAAAAAGTTATTCTCCAGTTTCTTATCTTCATTCATTAGACCTGTCATCTTCAGTATCAAGTTTTAAATTTCTCTTTTCTCATATCCATTATTTGACACCCCTGTGGAACATATTGTGTTCACCCTGAATTCCTCTACAGCCATTGGTATGATATGTTTACTAGTAATTCTTAAGCTATTGTTTGAGGAGCAGCTAGAAATCAGAGAATGACCACAAACCCCCCTTTTTGGAGGGCTCTAGGCTTTACATATATGGTAAAATTTCCTTATACTGCAGGTTTCTTCATTATGTGTTGTAGTTCATCATCAAAATCCCAACTTTTTGTGCAGAATAATGGGAGATAGTAGGTGATACTTATATGCTAAGATTCAGAAATGTAGGTCACATTCAAGACTGGAAACTAGATCTCTCACTGTTTGAAATCTGGGCCTGTCTCTTGTGCTGCAAAGCCTTTAGGAGCAGTAACATCCTCTCCACATTACTAAACTTTATAATTGGCTTGTTTTTATTTGCACCCTCAAAATAAACCATCAATAAAAGAAACATATTTGTTTTTCAGGACCCTTAAAAGTGAAAAGAATCACATTGATTTAATGTCCCAGCCCTTCTCATTAGGGCTTCCATGAAGTTTGGGCATCTTTCCTAATCAATGAACTTATGGGCAAAATCTGTGTCAATGCCTGCCTGCTTCTTGCAAACATAATCAGAAAAAGCCAGCAGCCATTCTCAGGGGATAAATTAGTCCAATCATACCTTAACATATGGCCACTTCACCTTCCTCCAGCACATCTATTTCCACTGAAAGCAAAAAAAATGTGTACGGCTCCATAGTTAATGAGGGAGCTGCCCTCTTTCAGTGTACTCTCTAGGCACACTTGAAAGATTTTAAACAATCAGTAAACCTCAAACAAAGCCATGCCTGAACTGAACGCTGTCTCTGCAGCTCCTTGGTGTGTTACACATCCATGTAATATGATCCCAGACTGCATTATGCCGGTACCTGGGTGACTGACAGTGCACTAGTCCCATTCTTCGCTTTCATAACCTTTGAGGTGAATTTAGGGGAGTTTCTTGCCCTCATCTTGCAACTTCTTTCAGCAGCAGACCAGCAAATCTACATAAGGTCTTCAAGGTCTCAAACGGCATACGATTATTTTACAGTTAAGCAAACTGGTGCTGAGTGATTTGCCAAATGTCAGAAAGAGAAATGTTTATAGGACTCACAAGACCTTACTCCCAGTCTGGAGGTCTACTCATTAATGACACTCCTTTCCTTGGCAATTCTTCATGAAGCTGGTATGATTCATCCACCACCTGCTGTACAATATAGCTAGGCATGACATCTTGCAGCAAGATTTACTCCTAGGTGCTACATGCCGCTGACAGTTTGTAATTAAGGGGAGTGCTTTTTTCTTCTGTATCTCCCCTAAAATGAATTATTTCATTCCACAGACCTTAATGATTTTCATTTGCTCTTAATTAGATAATTAAACTATGAGTTCAGATCATAACATGCTGCATTAATGATATCCATTTAATCAAAATGTCCATTTGTTTTCATTATATTATTTTTAGTAAGAGATGTTTAAAGTAATTCTATGTTAGCTTATTTTTCCTTCCTCTTGGCCTTTTGTTATTTATTGTGTATAGATATAAACCCCAGAAAACTTTAAGATAATGATGATAATAATAATAACACCAACTACTACTTTTTTTTTAGATAACAAATCCATGACATGTAAATTTATTGGCAGAATGCTTTCATAACAGAAATGGAATGATCATACATTCAACACTTTTGAAAGTTTGAAGTGATCACAATCCACCTAGCATGGATATCACCTTTCAGGATATGTTAAGGAAGATCCTTGTGAGCTCTCTGTAGACACTGAGAAACAAAGGTAACTGAAAAAAAAATAGTCATATTTTAAAATCCTGTTTCAAATATTTGCAAGATGATTTCCATTTATAAAAAAGCTGGACTCTTCTATAGAACACTACTGATTTTTTCTTCCTTGTTTATCATGGAGGATTAATTGCCATTAGACGTTTAACTCGGGATGGAAGCAATGGAGCTCATGTTATTGTCATGATATTGTAAAAGTTCTTTTCTCCCTACATATTTGTGAGGATTATTTTCCTTTTATTTAATTTTTTTTCCCATTCTAACAATGCAGGAGAGCAGAATTAGTACTTAATTTTTCAAAAGACAAAACTGCAAATGATGAACCCAATCACGTAGCACATTAAAACCACAGGGAAAATGAATGGCTACCGGTCCTGCAACTTTCTTTTAAAAGACCTCCCTGGCCTTGCCAGAAATTTGGCAGATAATCGTCCTTTAACATGACAACTCCATTAATGAATGCCCTGGCTCTTTCACTTGCTGACTCATAGCAGGATATCTCTCTTAATGGAATACCAACTGCATCAGCCCTTTTTCTGCTGTTACAATAGATTGAGAAGTTTTCTGCAAAATCATACCTTGAATCAAATTAGTGACAACACTGAAGCTTCTTGGTGAAAACACAAATGGACTCACTCATCAGGAGAATTTATTTGAAAATCTGAATATTTTGGGATCCCTATAAGAAAACTTGACTTTTTCAAGCCTATACAAATGAGATTGTTGCTACAGCTATCCTGTGAATCCTTGTTAGGATCATGCAATGATCCTTTTCAGTCTCTTCTATCTCAGGATATTCTGTGGTTCTATGAAACCAAACCTGAATAAATACATTACTGCAATTCACTGGTGTTAGTTTAGTGTAGAAATATGATGCTCAAACTACAGTACTAAAACTAAAAACATAAGGAAGGTTTAAGAGTTTGGTCAAGGCTTATTGCCTTCTTATGTCTGGGAGGGAAGGGAAGAAGGAAAGGAAGGAAGGAAAAAAGGAAGGAAAGAAGGAAGGAAGGAAGGAAAGGAAGGAAGGAAGGAAGGAAGGAAGGAAGGAAGGAAGGAAGGAAGGAAGGAAAGAAGGAAGTTTTTTCTCTCCTGTTTGAATTTTGATAGTTAATTATACACTTCTTGCTAACTAAGTGGCAGTCCAGCATAAACACAGAAATAGAGGTCTTAGCCAAAGATTTGATCATAAATTGTTGCAATAACTTTTTTCTAAATTAGATTAGAAACAAGGTCTTTAATCAATAATGAAGATTTCAAAGAAATCTGAAAATAAATTTGTGGTTGGAATTCCAATGTTGCTGGGAGGAATGAAAATCATATTTTCTTCTGCTTTGATTTTGAGCAGGGTTCATATACATATGGCTTCAGTTCTCTTCTGCCTGTCTTACAGCACAGTCTGTTCTTGCCACATCACAGACTCCAAAATGACGCTGTCATTGCTAAGAAAGTTGGGTGTATTTTATTTAAAAATAAAATTAATTGATAAATAAATAAACAAGGGTCATCATAACTTTCGAAAATCTTAGGCTTATAGCTGCATTCATTTGCAAATGCACACAGTTAACATCTTAGCTGGGCTGGAATGGTGAGGGGCACAAAAAATCATTTGAAATAGCTTGGTGCTGAAGGAGTGGCTAATTGTAACTCCGTGCTGCCCTTATTGCATGCTGCCATTTATGATTCATGCTGCCAAGAGCTTTCAGTGGCCAGCTTAGAGGCTTTTCATAAATCTTACATGTTTTATAAAGCACAGCACAAAACATTTTGGGAATGGACAGGACTGTTGGCAAATTGAAAAAATAGCTGCACATTTTGATCCAAATACCAAGATTTGCTAATGTGTTTAGAAAACTGACAATTTCAGTCTTAATCCTATTCAATCCAGTGCCTTGTAATTATGCACAACTAAACAGTCATAATTTATGAAGCAGTAGAAGAACATCCAGACTGAAGCTTTGCATCTGGCATCAGGCTATGGGGACAGAAACAGTGGTGGGGGCGGCCTCTGAAAGCCATCTTGCTACTTGCCAATCTTATTTAAATTTTATTGCTGCCCAAATTGGAAAGATTACATGGTAATTAGCAGTTTCCCCACCAGTATAGATTCTCCCTCTCCAAACAATCTTTGATAATGATCCTGTCCCTCCTCCCTGACAACTTCAGGGAAATTTCAGAGCCAAATATTAAACAGGCAGTTATGAAATTGTGCTCAACCACCTGTTCCCTTGACCCGTGGCCGACCCACTTAACAGAGGACTGTATATCTCAATTAGGCCAGGTAATACCATAGATTGCCTTTTGATAATTAGCACACTCCCCCCTTCTTGCAAGTTTATGCAAGGCTCTCCTCAGGAAGATGCCTTCTCTGAAAACAGAAGAGGATGTCAAAATGATGTCCTGTCAAAAACTTAGCTAAAAAACTTGAGTTGTGTGTTTGCAGAGTGATAAGGGAGAGATGAAACTAGGGATAAGAACATAAGATCAGCTAGAGTGTATCATACAAAAGGCTCATCTAATACGATATCCTGTCTCTGGCCAAAAATAGAGGTCGAGTAATGAGTATAAGATCAGGGTTAGTGTATGTGATATTTTTCTTGCTACTTCCTGAGCCTGCAATAATTGCAGCTCAGGGTTTTTTGGTCTGGAGATGGGTTCTACAGATGTAATTATCCTCAATGACCTTGTCCAGCCTCCCCTTGAAACCATATAGACATTCAGATTTGACAAGATCCTGTGGCATGGAGCTCCGTTACTTAATTAATGCAGAAAAACTGAGTAGAAAGTGATCATTCATTATTTCTCAGAATACAAGAACATGAGAAATTTTCAGGCAAAGGTTAAAAGCAAAATAACTAGTTTTTCAAACAAGGACCGAGAAAGTGGTTGCTGTTGTACATTGTGGAAAATGAAAGTACCAACAGATTCAAAAATATGTTGCCATAATGGATGCATATAACCAGGGCTATTAATTATTGTTGATTTAGATATAATTTTAAGCTCTGGAGGACCAGCCACTACAAGAAGATGCGAAATTATTTAGGGAGTTGAAATGTCGTGGAATCATAGAAGAACAGAACTGTTTGGGTTGGAAAGGACCTTAAATATCATCTTCTTCCAACCCCACTGCCACTAGACCAGGCTGCTCCAAGCCTTGTTCAGCTGGTGCTTGAACATAGCCGAGGTTTGGCATCCACGAATTCTCTGGGCAAATATGTCCCATTGTAGACACTCTTTGTGTATATACAATCCCTTTATAAATCCACCAGTAGACAGTTTGGAGGCACCATTCAAATCGTTCTTGTTGTCTTATAGAGATTTTAGCCATATAATCTAATTAATCCTGAACTTCCTTCACATCTTCTGTAGAACAGGAAAAGGAGTACAGTGACTGTGATCGCAGAAAATGCAAAGGAAGAGGGACTGTGAAGTGGATATGTAGATTTAGGTTAAAATATTTGTCCTTTACCAACCTCTATGAGAGCCACAATCATTATAATTACTTGTTGCCTTGCAGACCCTTTAAATTATTTGAAGAGGAGACAATTAGGGGACAAAACTGACAGAGAAGCAGTACAGAATAAAGGAGTGAAAGACAGCAAAAAATATTAAAAAATAACTCATAGGAAGGAAAAAGATGTAGAAAGATTAGACAGGAAATCAGGGAAGACAGGAGAAAAGAAATATTGGTGGAAGAAGGAGAGAGGTGAAGGACCATTTGAAAAATGAGGATACAGAAAAACAAGTAGAAGGAAACAGTGCAGTGGAGCACTGAGGAAAAAAAAAATGTCAAACAATATGACCTCCAGAAGTCACATCTAACCTTAAGTATTCCAAGATTCCATGAATAAAAATATCTCCATGTTACATTTTAAATAGTCATAGTTGTGGAAATGTTGATAAAAAAACATTTCTGGTTTTTGTAGTGTACTTTGTCATTTACAGTTGTAAAGTTCTCTAAAAAGTTGCAGGAACTGCCCTTAACTGCAATACAAAGCATATAAAGGCATTGTTTTCCTTGAAAGAGTGAAGTGTACACCAAAACAACCATGTGGTGATATGCAGATATTGTCATTTATTTAACTAGGCTATAAATTCATTGCCATGATTTGAAGAAAATTTCTAGTCCACATGTTAAAATCCCATTAAAATACTGATCTGAGAGCTTTATTGCCCTCTGCAATCAATGCTACTAATTCTTTGAGTATTTTTACATACAAAATTGCAGTTTCAACTCTACAGTCTCGAGTGTGTATTTGGAGACTGCTAATGGAAAAATAAAACATGAGAACTGTTTTCCACTTCTGTAACTCTTGGGATTCATTGTGATAAGACAGACCAGAATGAGAGACTTCTTCTTCCCTTACCAAACAACACAGGACTACGCAGGTATTTTGTGCTTTCTTCACTTTCAATAAGTGTCTTCAAACAATGCAGATCACTTAGGAAAAAATGTTAAAAAAGATAATTGTACAAAGGAACTGAAAACAACAATGCAAATGCTACCTGGTCAAAATGCAAACACAGCGTACCAAATTCCTAAATTTCTTCTAGGTAAATCTGTAATAAGCTCTTTTAGCAGAATGAATTTCTTATAAGGATCACCAGTTTGGCTGCATCTGTCTTCTACCCAGAAATCCAGTCTGGTCAAAAAAAAAGAAAAAAAAAAAAGGAAAAGCAATGTTTTTTGGGGTACAAAAGTTCTGGAAAAGTAAAAAAATAGCCAGTGTGCTTGTGGAAATCTTCTCAGTCTCATTTGGTCTCTTCTTTTTCAAGCAAGTGCAGATCTGTTTGTACTCTAGTAAGGGAATGGAGAAAATGTTTTCAGGAAGAACAGGTTTTCCTGGAAAGCTTGAAGAAAATACAGAGAGAACCTGCCCAGCGTGGAGGTGTCTGTGGCTGTATCTATTCCAGTAAATTAAACATAGGATGATTTCGATTCCAAGAAAGCTCCAATCCTAAATTCTTCCTCAGATTAAAAGTTAGATCATCCTGGTTGGGCCTGCATCACTGTTAATGTATGGAGCTTTTTACCTTACATTTAATTGCCTTGCAATTTGTGCATGGAAGACATAGATGGTTGCAGATGTATCTGACAGTGAGACTGTCACAGAATGCCATATCTGAGCTATTAAAAGCCTCTTACACTTCAAAAATTAGGCATCTGTTTCTGAAATGCTTTTGCCAGTGGTCCTTTGCTGGTGCTATGGTCAAGAATTCCTTGGGAGAGTGCTAAAAGGTTTGGTCCATTCTTTGCACAGACCACTGTAACTATTTCTCACTACGACTGAGTTCCCATGTCCAAGAATGCTTTTTGGGACTGTTGAATTAGCCAGTGTAGCCCAACATCCTGTAAGGAGACCATAGTAAATGATCCCACAGCCAAAGGTTGGGAGAGGAATAGAATTATTGAAATACCAAAACCGCCTTCAGCCATGGGATGAAGCCCTCCAGGAGCAAACTGTTATTCTCTTTGTTGGTACATTGTCTATTTCTCGCAACTGAGCTTCATCTTCATTGATTAGGTTTCAGAGTGTCTTTTTATTGTC
>VXBT01006417.1:4241-61671 GCA_013400235.1 Oriolus oriolus
TGTGTGTCTAAATTTAGAGCTGGACACACAGGATGGAAAAAGAGCCAGCTGACTTTAATCTGTATCTGGTCTGAATTTGCATAGGCATTGGAAGAACATTGTAGACCCTTTGTATATGAAGTTAGTTGTTTATTTTCAGGATTCCTGGATTTTAGGTGGAAACTTCTGTGAACTAGCACTTGGGTCTTTCAAAAGTCTCAGAATTCAAAAGCTTAAAGAAAAAAAAAATAGGCACCCTCCCCACCTCTATCCCTGAAGTTGTACCTTCTGAAATATCCTGTTTATGAGAACTGATATAGCAGATATTGCTTTAAATATGCTGATCTATGTGTAAATTATTGCAAGATATGTAAGATAACTTATAGTGGAGCTATAGTGCTGCCATCTTACCAGAGGGAATGTTTAGGACTGGCGTCTTGCCACAGGCTTAAATATATAGGAATTGCAGACATTTTGTTTGTTTTTCATAGTTTGATGGTTCTCAGGAATGTTTCTGTGACACAGAGGGCATATGTGCAACAACTGCAGATGCCAAGTCATGCTAACGAATTATGATATCCGATCTTACATGGAAGAATATCAACATCCATTTTGGCCTAAAAATCATATATCCACGTCTAGATAAGTTCAGGAATATACAGTATACATGAAAAAACTTGGTTTAATTAATTTAAATTACTTTCTTATGTTGGAATTACACATGGCAGCCTTCATGCCAAACTGTTTTTCCGTCAACCAAAATGACTGCAGTGAGCATCCTTCTCATTTTGTTTTGAAATTTAGAATACAGCTTGCTTTTTATCATCGTTATATGTAAATTCATTTTCCTTTGTGCTCAGTTCAGGTGGTGTTTGCAAAGATTTGTGTCTGTACAGGTGTGCAACAGGATTGATGGTTGCTGTTTAGTAAAGCAAATGGCTATGATTGAAAGTAGATGGTTACTCTTTAGTTATGAAAGGTGCTTTCTCCTAAGTTATGAAAGATGCTTTAACCATATATTGTGAACTAATTTCTTAGATAAAGTGATATTTAACAGGCAATTATGAAAAATATGTCATTATCTCCTTAGTATGTTTGTGTAACAGTACCAAAGGCTGAGAGATAACCTAATTAGATAGGCATAGGGCCAAGGTCTGTGTTTTCAGCTAGTGACTGCTTGTTTATAGCTCTTTGGCACTTCAGAGCCTGCTCTTAATATATTAGTTCACTGTTAAAGCTGGGTCTTGTGATAATTCTCTGGTATTACTTTTTTGGTTCCTTATGTGTTGCATACTCAAATACCTTCCTAATGCTCATGAACCTATGTGCACTTACATTAGTTTCAAATAATTTTGGATTTTTGCAGTTCCTGACTTTCTGAGAATTTTGTGCATCAGGAAAATTGAGTTCCAAGTACTTACATGTAACTTTTTAAGTTCTCCATTCCATTTTATATGAGAAGATTTTAAGCACTTGCTTAGTATTTTGTGGTATATTACTGATTTCTTTACCTTTGTGTTTTTTGTTTCCTACCTTTGTTGAAATCATTACATGGTTTTTGTTTTGGCTGGGACAGAGTTAATTTTCTTCCTCGTAGCTGGTACAGCGCTGTTGTTTGGATTCAGTATGAGAATAATGTTGATAACACACTGATGTTTTGGTTGTTGCTAAGTAGTGCTTACCCTAAGCCAAAGGCTTTGCAGGTGCACAAGAAGCTGAGAGGGAGCATAGCCAGGACAGCTGACCCAAACTGGCCAAAGGGGTATTTCATACCATGGAATATCATCAGTTTATAAACTGGGGGCAGCTGGCTGGGAGCTGCCGATTGCGGCTGGGGGACAGGCTGGGTGAGTGGTGAGCCGTTGTGCAGCATGTGGCTTTTCTCCCTGGCCTTCATTTCTGTCTCTCTTTTTTGTTATATCAGTTGCTGTTGTTTTTATGAAGATGATTATTCTTATTTTACTCTGGTTATTAAATTGTGCTTATCTCAACTCTTTTTCTGAGTCTCATTTCCATCCCACTGGCAAGGGAGGTGCAGTGAGCAAGTTGGGTTAAATGACAACAGAAATGCACTAAAATGTAGAGATCCAAGTCATGTTTGCCACATTGAAGTGGAGATCATGTCTGTTTACCTTCAAATTAAGAAATAAATATAAAGGGAAAATTAGGTATGAGAACACGTGAGAGTTTGAATAAACTTAGAATTAATGTTGTGGGATTCTTTCCTCATTGAAAAGTTTCAAGGTACTCTGTAGCATGGGCAAAGTTAATGTGAATCTTAGTTTTTTTAATCTATCCTTAAGGAAATAGAAAACTAAAGAAAAAAGGAGGGGAGGTTATGCAAAACCATGTTTTACCAACAGTACATTATTCTTTTACGTATTATTCTTTGAGGAAATGATCTTTCGATTTAAATTTTACCTATTACACACATGTGTGATTTAAAACCTAAATATAAAATCTGAGAGCACAGAAAATGTAGAGTAAGTTATACTGCCTTGTAAGATCTTCCTTTTCAGTAGTACTCATAAAAGAAGCTGATCTTCAGAAGCAAGTTGCTAGCAGTTCTTTTTTTAGTAGCTATTTTGGTACTATTTTTTCACTTTTTATCCTTAACTTTCAGATCTCTCATATCTCACAAGCAAAATACATGATCCTCAAGGAGACGATGTTTCATTTCTTAATGTTCTGAGTTAGTAACTCATTTATTAGTATTGATGGAGTCAGTTTGAATCGAAAATCTTGAAAATATTTAGGAATACGGTGTAGCATATTCAGTACATCCTAAGTTTATTTTGTGTTTTCTGTACCTTTTAAACATTTAGATTTGAATATTCATTTTTATTCTGAAAAAAAATTCTGTCTTTTAATCTCTTGAATATTCTTTTTATATTTTTGGAGGAGTTGTTTATTCAACTGTGGAAAATGGGACAGACTTCCAAAGCACTCAGTTATGCAGAGATATGTTTAGGATGGAAGGAGCTCAGCTGGAATTTGAACTGGCAAAAGGTGTTAAGAGTAACAAGAAAAACTCCTGTAGGTATGTTAGTACCAATCATAGGGTGAAGGCAAATGTAGGTCTGCTGCTGCACAGGTCTGGCAGCTTAGTTATGGACAACACAGTAAAGGCAGAGGTATTCCATTTTCTCTTTGCCCTGGCCTGCGTGGGAAAGGTCAGCTCTCAAGTCTCTATGCCAAAAAGCAACAACAAAGTGAACAACAAAACACTGATAGAGTAGGACTGAGTTAAGGTCCAGCTATAGCAGTTGGACACATATACATGAACAGGATTTGGTAGGATGCGTCTGAATTGGTCCACCATCTATCTTACTTGAAAGGTCATTGAAGGCCTAAGTGACTGGAAAAGGGCAAATATTATACCTATCTACAAAAATGAAAATTTGGGAAACTGCAGAGCTGTCAGTCTCACTACATTTTTGGTGGAAGTCATGGAAGAAGTGTTTGTGGAAGTTTTTTCCAAGCACATGAAAGACAAGAAAGAAAATAGTTTGGAAAACCCAGCTCAGATTTACCAAGGGTAAATTGTGCTTGACCAGTATGATGCTTTCTGTGACAAAACCACTTGTTCAATGGATGAAAGAAGAGTTGCGGATGCTCTGTACCTTGACTTTAACAAGGCACTTGACATGTTCACCACAGTATTCCTGTAGACAAGTTGGCAAGATACAATTTGGACCTACAGACTGTGAGAAGTGTCTCATCTCTAAAGATCAAAGGACAATGTGATGTTAGTGGCTCAAAGTCAAACTGTTAGTGGTCCTTGAAAGTTGATGCTGGGTCTGGTAGTGCTATTCAGTATCTTTGTAAATATTCTAATGGTAGGACTGAACCATCCCTGAGTTTGCAGATGACTTCAAAGTGGAAGGAGAGGGAGATATCTGGGAAGGAGGAGCTACCATTCATTCAGAGAAACCTTGAGAGGCTGAAAAATTGGACCAACAAGAATTGCATGAGTTTTAACAAAGATAAATAGGAACTGCATCTGGAATGGAATAAACTTAAATGACACAACAGGCTGCACACACTGGGAACACACTGGCTGCAGCTCTGCTGCAAAGCACTTGTCGGTTCTGGGAGACAGCAAACTTAACATGGGCTAGTGGTATAATACAACATAAAGAAGGCAAGCAGTGTCAGGGACTGCATCATGAAGAGAATCATCAGCAGATCAAGGCATGTGCTTATTCTGCTCAGCACTTCGTAGGCTAGCATGAGGTGATTAGAGGGTTGGGGGTTGCTGGGAGGGGAGAGAATACAGGTCTTCCTGTGCCAGATAGATTCAGAGAAAAATACTCTATTTACAAGGGTTTATACAGTGACAGAAGAAGCACTAGGCACAGATTGCTCTAGGGGAATACCATCCAAATCAAAAGAAAAAATCCAGTGTGAGAAGATTAATTAAGAATTAATCATAGGAATAGCTTTCCCGGAGGAATGGTGGAATCTCTCTTGCCAACAGTATTAAAGACTTGGAAGGACCCTAGACAACCTAATCTGGGGCTGTGCGTTTGATAGAATAGTTGGACCAGGTCATCTCTAGAGATTTTATATGGGAAGATAAAAATAATAGCCAGGCTAGACTTGTCTATTATTCTATCAGATAGGTGGGGTTTTTTTGTTACTTCGTGGAATGTGGTCTAGAGTGTCAATAGTTATGACGTATTCTGCCTGTTCTTGATTGAGCAGACTGAAGTAATTTGTGTTCACAATTACAGTCAGTAATAGCTCTAATGGTTACAGAGTCATGATCTGAGTATCCTGGGTCTGGCTGAGCTGTAGGTGCAATGGAACTATTACTGGTATGCATGCATATATTGTTTGAAAAGCACAAAATGTTTTACTTTTACATGGGCAGGAGATTTCAGTAATGACTGACATTGTTTTGTGCTTGTTTTGTCAAGCATGTAGCTTTACATTCAGAAAGATGTTAGTTGAAAGCAAAGTAAAAGTCATTAATCTACATGGTAAAATTATTACGGTCAAATTTAAATTATGCTTTTGTGAATTCTTGAAAGGATTTTAAGGGTATAACTTGGAAGTATATATCAACAGAATAATACTCATAACTTAGTACTGTGTTACCGAAATCCTACTTGTGTCAGACTTGACACTATCTTTAAATAGGATAAAGATGACAGTATTGGAGTATTCCTTACCTCATAGAAGTTTATTGCTGTTCTGCTAATGATTTATTGGATTTCTTGCAATGGCTTCTCTAGAAGTTGGACGCATCTGCTATTAAATAAGCATATTTCCATGTACCTTAATGGATGGGGTTTTTTTAGTGGTTATAAGTTAATCTATAATGTATGTCAAAGTTGGCCCTTTGCCCTCAGAATTTTATTTAGTTTGATATGTGTGGAGAAGGACAGATACCTATTCATAGTCTGCTTAAATGCATTGTGTGGGAATAAGATGTGGGTTCGTAGGAATTCTTAGCATTTTAATTGATGAGGTAGTGCGTATTTTGTACTTGTAGCTGAAAGCATTGTAAATTTCCTTCATAAATTCCTTAACCTGTTTGATTGCATAGGTGGTGTGTTTGTGTTTTGCTGTTTCCAGCGTTCTTAGTTCTTGCTGATAAGATACAGAAGGATTGGACATAGTAAGCAAGAGAGTATCTTCTGATACTCCCCAGTGTCACCTCCATATTGAAATTTTGGTGTGTTGGCAGAATTGGTTGACCTGTGTTCCGTAAGATCAAAGGGCAAGCTCACAATAACACTGCTGCGCTAAGAACTTAATACTTTATTCTACCTCAAATGCCTGTGCCTGTGTCACTTCCTCTCCTCTTCTCAGACAAAAGACACTTTGAGCACCTTTTGACTCTTGGTAGAGTAAGTTCACTGTTTAATTTTGGTGTGCCAGCTTTCTAGAAGACCTACTTTTTAATACTAACTATTGAATAAATTTAAAAATTTTAATATCATATATAAACCATTACATTTTATGCCTTTTTAGTTTAGAGATTTTGTGGTGTGTTTTGGAAGTCACATAGAATAGTCTATACAAGAAGATTTCTAGGCATTTATATTATTTGGAAAGTGAGGCTTATAGTTGGAACATATTTTACAAACACAACATATAGCTTTTCAACAGTATATAAATTCTGATTAGCAAGCTTGTGAAAATATCCAAATAAGGCAGGAGGCATGGGGTCAGAGTAATCACTGTGAAGGCTGGTTTCCTCTGAGTTAAAAGCCATCCTTGTCACACATATGTGTAGGTGGAAAAATTCTGGTGAGTAACCGCAATATCCCTATCTCGCTGGACTGCCCTTGGCTTTCTCAAATAAACATTTTCTCTGGCATCATTGTGAAGTGGAAGTCAGGCACATGCTGTGATAATTCTCTTGACCTACAGTATACTACAACCAACCATTGAATAGCCAAATGTTTGAAACCATGTGAAAGAGAGTTATTATGACAGGGTTTTCATGTTTAGGGGAAGTAAGGTAAAAAAGGCAAACAAACTAAGCTTCCTATTTTCTTCCAGTATTGGAGGAGGGAAATGAGAAAGTGATGGATCAAAATCAAACAGAGATTTTCTTCTGGACTGACAAACATCAATATAAGTGTCGGAAGTATTTAAAACAGCATGTGTCTTCCTTACCTCAGTTTCAAGAATTGATCTGGAAAGAGCAGATCACAGCTGATGTCTAAAAGACTGATGTTTATACTGGTATTTTTCAAACATATCTATTCAATGGAAGTAATCAGGAAAGTTCTCTCCTACTAGTTTCCTGTGTAAATTTTGAGGTGATACTTCTGTGAGTTAAGTTGATTCAAGAAGAGTTTATTCACAAGTGGAGAGTACCTGACCGAATCCTAATATAACTGTAGGAGGAAGTGGTTGATGATACTGTCAATGTAGTCTTTCATTGTGGCACTTCTCTTTTGTCCTGCAGTAGCGGCTAGTGATTTGAAAATGGCATTTGACAATCTTCAAAACGTAGTTTATAAAGTCTTGGGAGCGGTGAGGTGAGAACTGGACAGCATAACTCCTAAAATCACAGCTTCTGTTACTGTTCTGAGTGGATGAAATGCAATTAGTGGGTCAAAGCACTGAGATGCCAGGAAGCTTAATATGGAGAAAACAACAATTCGTGGATGTGGGGATATAATTACAGTGTACCATCAAAACTGCAACAGTTCGTTTGCCTCAGCCCCCTGGTAGCTTGGGTTTGCCCTTTTCCTTCTTGGGTGGGAGGTCTTAGAGAGTTCGGTGTTCAGTGTGGTGGGGAGGAATGGACCTACAGTAGAGCCCCTGGGGTCTGTTGGGAGTGGATATGGGCGAGCAGATAGGTCAAACTGTCCACAGATTCCAGCTGTGGCCCGTAGAAAAATTGCAAAGTTTTGTTGTGTCAGACTTTCTGTGGTTTGAAAACCTTAGCTACTTTGTTGCTCTGAGCAAATACTATTTTCAGCTACTTTGAAGTAGAAAACCCGGGATGAGAGTAGGGGTCTTTGATTTCAGTAGCTGAGAGAGCAGAACTCTCTGATTCAACCTGCATTCTCCTTCATGGCTAGCTTCAGAAATGTAACCTTTTCTACTTCTGACTTGAGAACAGATTTGAAGAAATATGTGAACAGTTCTTTCCTAAATGGGTCAGAATTGTTCAATAATTCTTTGACTAGTAGTTGAATCTTATAACAGGAACAAAAATACTAAGTTGGTGGCAGTTCCATCTCCTATGACCCAGAGGATGCCAAGGCATATGTTCTTTTGGACTGCAGAGAATGGCTTCTGACTAAAATTCTTCTCTCTGAGAAAGCTTCAGTTACTATTATTATTCTTTGCAGAGCTAAAATAGAAAAAGGGCTACCAGAAGGGCTCTTTCCGTTTCCTTGACGTTTATGAGGGAGAAACACTTAAAAAAAGGAAATGTTGGTTTACAAAAGTTGGTCAAGGCACTAAGATCAGCTATGTATTTGAAATTCCTTTACAGTATTCAATATCGTTAGTTTTAAATTACCAGCTATATTTTAATCCATCCCTAAACAAGGTTTTTGTTAAATATTTAATAGATTTATGTAAATGTCTTCAAGGAAATGTATATTCTAACTGAAGGAAGAAGTCTGCAGTGTATTTTTTATTTTAGAAGGGTTGGGGTTTCTTTTGGTTGAGTCCATTTTTCTATTCATATATTCTAGTCTGAATAAATCAAACCCTAGAAATTGCTTTAATCTTACATTGACAGAAGATTTTCTTAGCAGTAATGCTAGATGTTTTCTTTATAATGCTTTTCAAGGGGATGCCCAGTGAGCAGGATTTCAGTGTGTGGAAGTTTTGAGTCAGATTGCACAGCTAAAGAGGTTTTTGTTCATAAAGCATACAGTTTCTTACATAGGCAGTGATTTGAACAGAGCTGAAGAAGCTGGATCCAGACTTTAACTGATATCAAGTAAATGATATCTTTTCATTTGCATGCTTGCTTATGTGACTTTTAAAGCAGTTTACCATCTAACTTCTTAAACGTGACATTTCAAAAGCTCCTTTTAGCTCCAGAACTGTATACATAAGTGGATTTATGAAAGTTGCTCGCAGTTTTATATGATTTAGAGTTCTGTCTAGATTCAAGGATGCAAATTTTGTTTGCTTTTTGGGTTCCTGGCAAGATTTCTCTATGCACTGATTATGAATTACTAAGGTAGCAGTTGCAATTTTGCTGCAGTGAGGCTTGACTGTGGTAATTCCTGTTTTGTACTGTCTGGTCAGCTGGCCTGTCCTACTGTCTCAGTTGGGGCACGTTCTAGAAGGTTGTTTGGAAATTTTTGGCAAAGTGCCTCATAGTGTGAATTAAGCTTAACATTACTTAACGGGAAATATGCAAATGTAGCTGGGACTGATGCTTCATTGTTTTTATATTGACGTGCATAGAAGGAGAACAGAATGAGGAGCTTTGCTATGACAGAAGTAGAAGGAGAGATGTAGAGCTGCGTTATTTGGCATTGTACTTTAAAGCAACAACTGGATGTCCCTCAGAAAATGTCGTATTGAGATACTGATTTTCACAGAGCTAGCCTAGTGTTGTTTAGCGTTACAGCTAATGCTGTCAGCAAAAGTATGTCTAAAACGATGTTTGATGAAGAGACTCAGGAGGGCCTACCATGAGTTAAGTCCGGAAAGTTAAAAGGTGAAATGAAGCCTGTGGCTGCATAATTTAAAAGTCTGAGCTACAATCTTAACTTAATCTGAGTTCAGTGCATTTTCCTGAATGGATAGTATTCTCAGAGTAGAGAAACATAAACTTTTTTTTTTTTTTTTTGCATTTTTNTTTAAAATTGTCTTGTTTAGCCTTTTCAGGCATGCAAAGAGACTAGCTCAATAGGTTAATTTTTACCAAATGGAAAAAATACATGCCAAGTTGCCTTGTGACTGTTTCGCTTCTTTGGAGAATAAATGTGTCTATGCAGGTTTTGCCTGTTTTTTGCATTGCTCCTTTATAAGAAAGATAGGCTTCTATATTTAGCTATTAT
Source organism: Oriolus oriolus (assembly GCA_013400235.1). Classification (NCBI taxonomy): domain Eukaryota; kingdom Metazoa; phylum Chordata; class Aves; order Passeriformes; family Corvidae; genus Oriolus; species Oriolus oriolus. The sequence continues at coordinate 13,721 of VXBT01006417.1, forward strand.
TATTATATTTTAGTTTCTCTGTTTTTTTACACACTCATGAGAGAAAATGTCAGTTTTTCCTATAAGCAAGTTTTTAAAAACACGTTTGTGTCCATGTCTAGCTATAGTATGCTTATTAAACAAAATAATTTTTTTATACTCATGAAAAAATAGGTAACAAATTGTGGCATTTTTTTTTGATGAACAAATATGTAACTTATTCCAAAATAAATTTAAATAAATGAGTGGAAAATGAGCTGAAAAATTGGTCCACTGTAGCATTTTTATTTAGATGTATATAGTCTGTTAATGTAAAACCTTGCAACATATGTATTGTGTGATCTACCAGTAAGAGAATAACAAGAGTACAGTATGAAAAACACATATTTATCAGACTTTGTGACACAGTTGGGAAAATAAAATAGTATGACAAATGAACTACAAGCATAAATGCTACTGTTCATGAACTATTTTAATAAGAGAAAACAAAATGTCATTGGGAATAATATACATAGTGAAAATCTGGTTATGGATAATTTCTTTTGTTTGTTTGTTTGTTTGTTTTGAGCTTTTTGGTTTTGTCTTTCCTTGATAAATAGTTCATGTTTTCCTTGAAATCTGTGGAAAATTTATGTGACCAATTTAAACTCCTTGTCTGGAAGTAGACTTAAAATTTTTATAAATGAAGAAATGTTTCACTTTTGAAAATGTATTTACAATACTGTTTACACCTTGCTAACATATATATGAAATGTCATTTACAGGTGCTGACCTTAAAGAAAGGGCAAAAATGCACTCAAGTGAAGTTAGTTCTTTTGTCTCCAGAGCGAGAGCAACTATTAATGAATTGGGTAAGTAACCTCTCCCTTGAAAAATGTTATTATAGCTTTAACCTGAGAATGTTAGATCAGAGGAATGATGTAAACATGCATAGTTAATTTTTGACAGGTAGTAGAGTATCCCTAATTATGTAGGATCACATCACAGGTCTTGAATTGGAAGGAACCCATAAGGACTATTGAGTATATTGATAAATATGAGTCATGGTGCATTTATTCTTTTAAAGTGTTTCAAGTTGAGTTGGACTTTTTTTAAGAATGCTAGAAAAGCTGAATCTCAACTGTAATAGAGGTAATTTGCCCTGCTGTTTTCATAAAGGATGGATTGCTCAGTGACATCAAAATGCTTTAGAACTCGGTTTTTACTGTTGCATTCTTGTGGTTGGTATAATTAGTACAGGCTAATACATTTTAGAGACATGTTAAACATCAGCTGCTGATACAAATTTAGCTACTAAGGTCTTTTAAAATTTTGTTTAATACATTTTGGTGTAGTAAAACCTGTTAATAGTTTTGGATTTTAATCAGCTTGTACCAGTTTTTAAGGATAGTAATTTCTCTAAGTTTTACTTTATGAATTTACCATCAATTAATTATATTTCTACATCTCTGCTGATCCGTTTAAATATAACTATTTTCAACAGGTTATTGCCAATGTGATCTGTTGAAAAGAGAAGTGTAGTGATCTAAGTTTGAATGAATTAATTTTCTTCATTTATCTTCTATATAAACCATATTCTGTCACTTGAAATTTTGGCACACAACTCTGAGGAATAAATAATTACTCAGAAAATTTATTTAGATGTGTTTCCTTAAGAACACTGTGTCAGATTTTGTTTTGGCAGAATGTTATGAATGGATACCAGGTTTTTTTTAGGTAAATGACAAACTGCTGAAGAATGAAACTTTGATTAGGTAATTCATGGAGATACTTATGTCCTGAAATGAATGTCATGTCTTTGAAGTGAAATAGACACTCAAGGCTATTTAAATAAGTGAAATCTGTAAAATACCTAGAAGTGAATAGATGATTAATTTCTTGCAGCTGATACTATATGTCATGCAGGTATTTCTCCTTTTATTGGAATGCCAAGCAAGTGGCAACATGTTGTTCCATTCATTTACTTTGTATGAATTTTGGGAGGCTTTCTTAGCATTAAATAATATTTTTTCAGCCTTCCTTGGCTTGAAGTTACTGGAAATACTTTAAGCTGGCATTAGTGTTTAAATATGGGCAACTGGTTTCAAGATTTTCCTATGATTAGTAAATAGATATTTTTAAAATTGATCATTTTCAAATTTTTAAGTGAGAAAATTTCTAAAGTCTGAAGGAATATTTGGATTTGGCATTCTTCACAGAATGACTGGAAAATATTTACAGTTATTTGATGCTTTGTTTTGCCTTAGGGTTCAAAAAACTTTGAGAAAAATGTTTAATTGTTTTCATCTTCATTAGGGTTCCTGTGAGAGTATTTAACTACTGAGTATGTAAGCAAATTTTCAGTGTTATCTAAAAGCCTTACAGTGAATTACTTGATGTTTAGGAAACCAATGTGAGTGCTTTCATTCCTTGATCTCTAGTCACTTGAGAAAGAAGCATGGAATTGTGAGCAAGTGGAATTAATATTTGAGAATCAAGGTCACTGAAGTACTGAGATACAAAAGTTTGTGTGGGAATGTACTAGCAATTTGACATGCATGACATTTGGTTGGAAAAGAGAAAGTATTTGAAGATATAGCCCTTGCCTGATACTTAAATGTTTTGCTTAGGTTAACCAAGTGTTTCTGTGCTCGCTCATCCTTGCCTCTCCCTCCCCCTTCTCCCTCCCTTTCCCTCCCTTTGCCTCCCTCCCTCCCTCTCTCCCTCCGCAGTAGATGTAGTTATAGGACAGATTAAACATTTTTCTGGGTCTTTGCGGGTTAGTTTGAAAATCATAGAGCCATAGAATGATTTGGGTTGGAAGGGACCTTAAAGATCATCTTGTTCCATCCTCCTTAGAACAATCAGGTTCACTAGACCATTCTCAGAGCTCCATCCAGCCTGGCCTTGAATACTTTCAGGATTGGGGCATCCACAGCTTCTCTGGGCAACCTGTTCCAGTGCCTCACCATCCTCACAATAAAGAATTTCTTCCTAAAACCTTCTCTCTTCCAGTTTGAATCCATTCATCGTGTCCTGTTGCTACAGGGTCTTGTAAAAAGTCCCTCTCCATCTTTCTTCTAGGCTTCCTTCAGGTACTGGAAGGCTGCAATTATGTCACGCCAAAGCCTTCTCTTTTCTAGGCTGAACAATCCCAATTCTGTCAGCCTTTCCTCCTAGGACAGGTGCTCCATCCCTCTGATCAACTTGGTGTCTCTCCTCTGGGCTCACTCCAGAGTTCACTCACACTAGCAGGTCAGTGTCCATCCTGTGATGAGGACCCCAGAGCTGGACGCATTACCCCAGGTGGGGGTCTCATTATGTCATTCCCTAGATCAGGCAATGGTAGACAGTATTGAAAAAAAATATATATGAGGTTAGATTAGATGGTTGCATAAGATGTCCCATTGTGTGATGCCCTTATGAACAGAAATTAATATTAATTTTATGGCAAGTCAGACATTCATAATTATTTTTTTTATTCTTCTGAAGAAGTGATCTGTCATTACAAAGTGTATTTTATGTAGAACTATAGGGACATTGTATTTGCATTCGGTCACTGCAATTAATCTGTATATTGAAAATAATAATGGTGTTTTTCTTACCCACCAACAACTAGAATGCTGTGAGATAGTGAAGGAGGGCAAACAATTTTGAAATTGTTATTTACCACTGCAGAATATTATGTAGCTAGGGAACAGTATTTCCAATCTCCTATTTTGTTCTTTTTTCTATCTGAGTTTAATACTGTAATCTCATTTAAAATGTATTCTACTTTTTGCTTTTCAGAACTAGGTCATGTTTTGATAATTGCATTTGTATTCAGATATGTGACCTAGTAAGGAGTTACGTCTTTTTAGCTATATTTTCAGAAAGAAGACCATTAAGTTACCTTTGTAGATGAAATACAGTAACAGTTAATTATGTCTTGAACAACTAGATAAACTTAGCTTTTTAGAACTGACGTCCTTTGGCTCTCTTTAGTTTCTGTCAGTTTCATTACATTTAAAATTCTTACAGTGGTGGTTTTGTAGAAAGCTGTAGTATCATTTTGGAATACAGCTACAGAAGTGAATTTTCTGGAAATTAAAAGCATACTGCACTTGTTTATATGGGAATAATTTATAACTTCTTACTAAATTTGGGTGAAGGAGTAAGACTGCAGTAAATATGACTTCGTTTAAAAATAAATGCATAAAAAAAGAGCTGAAAAAATTGAACTGAGCCATTAGTTGCAGCACTTACAGCTTTAAGTTGGAGAGGGGTAAATCAAAACAGCCTCTATTTTTAGTGGTGGTTGCTTTTGCTAAAATTATACCAGAATTGTGGAGGTGGGTTTGGGTTTGTGTGTGTGTGTGTCTGGGTTTTTTTGTGCTTTTTACTTTGTTGTTGGTTTTTTTTTTCATAGTAAGAATTATAAGACTACTTGTCTGTTGCTATATTCTGCCTTGAAGCACTATGTTACTGATGTAAGTCTGTCTTTACCCTCAAGAAATTAGGAAAGAAAAGCCTTAATAGGTCTCTTGTAACCATGCACAACAAGACAGGCCTAGCTAAATTAAATCAAATGATAATGGTTTCCAGAAGCCTTGTTTTTGAGGCTCTGGGGGGAAAAAAACCCCCATAATTGTGGGTTAGATCTTCAATATGTATTTTATAGTATGCCTCCCATTAAATCCGTGTTGTTCTTTATACTGGCTGTGGCATCAGGGCTGTGATAGGGTATATATGTTATCTTTTGGGATTTCAGTTGCAAAACAGACTGAGTCAATGTATGGAGCTGAACACAATAACCACACTCCTCAATAAAAACACCATGTTTAATAAAAATAAAAGCTGAAGCTGTAGAAAGAATTTAAATTCAGCAAATACATGTAATTAATCGAATTGACATTTGGCCCCAACCTCTTTTAAGTGAGAAACCCCATTGATTAGCAAAGCTCTTCCAAAGAATGTAGGCATAAATGCCCAAATCTCATAAACAGGGAATAAAATTGGAGACTGACTTTCTTGGTTACTTTTTAAAATTAACATGTTGTCAGGCTTGTTTTTTATTTCATGTTTGGCCTGATGGAACCTAGATCTGAACTAAGTTAAGAATGAAATTTTTAATAAAATACTAAAGTTACTTGTTTTCTGTTGGTCTTGTTGCATTATAACAAATGTTACAAGTCTTTGTTAAAAACATTTGATTAGTTTTGATGCATAAGCTGTGATACAACTTTAATAAGTGATGATATTTATTAACTTTGTTTATACATACTTCTATCAGATATGATTAGTTTTAACGTAGTCGACTTTGAATGAGATCATCGTGAATGAAAGCACCCTGTGGTCAGTTGCTTGCAGTTGTGTTTTTTATTGTGTGCTTTTTATTTTATTCAGAGCTGGTACAGTTCTATATTTACACATTTTTTCTTTCCTTCTTTAGCATTTTTTCTGTCCTTCTGGCTTTCAGTCATCACCAAACTTTTAATTCACTTGAAAGAGTGCACTTGTTCATACTTCAGACAAACATCCTCTTTTCAAAAAAGTTCCTGGTTTGACTATTGAAGATCATACATACATGCATTTTTTGGTGCCACATTATATGCTATGGTTTGGTTTTGGATGTCAGCTGTCAACAATTGGCTTGAAAGGTCGCAAGAATGGTATCAGGATTACAAAAATTTTCACTTGATTGCTGCTCTGCTAACTGCTACTGCACCTTCCCGTTGTGAAGGCTTAAAAATAAGCAAGAATTACCACTGATGAGGTTGGTGCTGTGCCTTGTTTTACTGTTTGAATTTCTGAGGCTTCTGTGGAGCTGTGGTTAGCATTTTAAACCACTCAAAGTTTACCAAAATTTACTAAATCCATCTGTGTTTGCTGGAAGTAGATCTGGCCATCAAAGATGGCGTACTCTTGTTTGGAAATCCTTTGATAAGAGCTGTGGATTTCTCTCTTAGGGAAGAGAGATACAGGCTATGAATTGCATTTACTGGGAAGCTGAATGAAATTTCAGATAGCTATCAAATTTCAAAAAGGACAAATTACAGCTAGCAGAGCCATGCTTAACAGCCAGCCTGAGGCATCATGGTCTTTCTGCATTGTTGACACTGTGAAAGGTAGATTTTAGCACAGCATTTTGCTTACTGTATTATGATGTTGCCTGTTTGTACAGCATAACTAATACAGTCCTTGAGTGCTAGCATTCTGAGTGGGTTGCTGGGCTCCTGGTTGTTTTCCAGTGGTAGATTTATTTCTTCTCTTGATATTGAATTAATTTAAGATAGCCTTTGACTAAGTGTTGTCTGATCCTGGTGCTGTTGTACAGCCATGACAAAAATCAACATAGCCTCAGCAGTAGTTTAGTTTTCCTTCTGGTAGTAATTCCAGATATTGTTCTGTGGGGACAAGAGGCTATGCTCTGAACATGGCTCTTTAAGTTTCCTTCCACAAAGGCAACTTTACCGAAAGGTGGGTGCTGCTTGCGCAAATGGTTTATTGAGATCAGCTTGTGCTGTGTTAGAAACAGGCCTCCCAGTATCACTTGCTGTCCAGGGCTTCCATTCCTTCTCTAGGGAGCCACACAGTGCATGTTTGATGCATTGGGAACACTATCCTTTCCTCACCCTGTTCAGGTTTGAAACTGCATGTTTCAGTCACTGAGTGAGAAAGAATAGTTTGTTAGCTCTTTGCTTTGCCTGTCATGGTCTCTGGCTCTGTTCCTTGAAGGAATTGATATTCAAAGGGTAGCAACTCCCAACATGGTACTGAAAGCGTAATGTTGTTCCTCTATCAAAGAAATCCTGAGCTCACTGCTTGGGCCAAGCACGTGGCTTTAACTGCAGAATAGCATTGTCAAGTCTTGTACTGAATATACCTTTTGCTTAATTAGGCACTGACTTGATGATATTACTAAGCTAGCTTATTAAAGAAAAAGAAATTTATGCTTACTGTGAAATGTTAGGCAGTGTTTCTTCTGTAGTGTTCTGTGAATGAACTGGCTTGAAACTCTTACTTGGTACTTTATGCTAATTTAGAAATAAAAATATTTTAGTGCTAGACTGGGGAATGTATTGTGCCAAACAACAGCACTAGTAATAATAGAGTATGTGTTATCTTCATACTGTAAATCAGACAAATAGACAATAAAAAAACTGAAAACCATATCGAATTTGATTCTCTTAACAACCAGAGATTGTATTAGAGACTATAGTTGTGTGTGTAAATGATATAGAGATTATAGTTTGAGTTTTATTTTTTGGTCTTTAAGAAAGAAAAAAAAATTCATAGAAGTAGAATGTAAAAATGTAACTGAATTCATTTAACTCCTTTGTGTTTCATAAATTCACTGCTTGATTACATGCTGTGCTGTTTTTGTGTGAGTAATAAGTTCTTAAATGAGTAAAAGTAAGAGTAAAAAATGCAAGAAATAATTTTCATTTTTCTTTTATCCAAAGCTTTCATTCATTTGCACAGAAAGTGGATTCTTCATTATTGTCTTACTGAGGGCAGAATGAGACTACAAGACGAAACATTAGTAAATATGAAGGAACTGAAGAATCTGTTTATCAGACTGAAGTGTGTCACTTGAGATGATTGAAATATCTAAATGATTTTATGTAGCAGAAGAAAATAATGGAAAAGTTGGATACAGAAAACTGTAGCTAAAGGTTTTAATTAAACCACCTCTTTCATTCCCATTAGTTTCCCAGTTTCTGTTTCTGTTATCAAGAATGTTAAACATGCTGTCTCTTTTACTTGTCTATAATAAAGTACCAAATAGAAAATTTTAAAATAAAGAGTATAATATTCTTCTATTGAAGTTTGAATGGTTTTATTCAATTCAAAAATATATTATTTCTATGTCATATATAAGAGTGAGTGATTAATGGAGGAAACCGGGGAATTAATAGGATTGAGTGGGGTGCTTTAGCCACTGTCAAAATAAATGGAAGAAGAGCTTTATTAATACCTTTCGCTTAATAATCAGCTGTAGGCAATGTGCCGTAACCATTTTCATTAAAAAGCAAAATTTCTTTACAAATAAAAACGTATATATTTTTATGCTGCTCTTTATTGTTATTGTCTGCCTGAGCTTTGAAGGCATTAAAGCAAAGACAGTAGTGTTCAAACAAGTCTATCAACAGTTGTAGTCTAGTAAGCTTCTCAGGTAAAGCACAGGAATTAGAGGGTACCTAAAAGCCTTTCACAGTTGTGAAATGTATGAACTAGCAAATGTATGGCACAGAATTGCGTATCCAGTCTTTAAAGTGTGGTGCAGATGAATATATATTTGAAACATACAGAGATATAGAAATTAATTGAATAATCACTTTGTCATTATTTTTGCACTTATGAGAGGTAAAGCCTTTAAATTTAATTATTTGCAGTGCAGTGCAGAAGTGGCTTGACCAATCTTCTGTACCCTGAAGTTCACGCAGGAAGATTTGACAGTCTCTCTCCGACACTTTCATATGTTGCTGCATACACTGGTGGGTTTTCTAGTGTTACAGAATGGATGAAAGTACTTGTTGAAGTATTTCGTTTCTGTTAGCTTTTTTCCACGTAGAGGAATCTTTTTTCGATGGTAGTAGCTTGCAACTGAAAATGAAAGCAAACTGTTGTAGTCGCTGACTTGATTACAGATTTTACATGGCAAGGTAACTGCCTGAACAAAACTGTCACTGCAAAGGTTGTATGCCATCTCAGTGTTGTTCTACAGGAAAAGGTCCCCAAAAATGAAATCAAGATACAGTGCTGTGTTGCAATTGTATTTCTGATTTCTGTGATTTTAATATGTTAAATGTAACTTTGTGATTATAATGTTCCTAGTATAAAGAATATTCCAATTATCAGAATTGCACACAGACTGCCTCTACTTTCCACTCAAGGAGCATAGATTATGTCCCCCCTTTTTTTTTTAAATTAAAAGATCTTAGTTTTTATGATCAGGAGCCACGTCACCAAGAGACATCAAGAATCTAGGTACTGAAGAGGTGGAAGAGAAATCTGAGTTAAAAAATAAGAATATTTAGGTATAAAATTATTCTAAAAACAAAGTAAAAATCCATTCCCAGTTATTATGCAAGCTAGGATGTGGTTTCAAATAATCATTACTGCTGATTCAAAATTCCTATTTGTGTCTGTGACCTTTTGAAAATTCTTTTATAACTTGTAACCCGACAACTTGGAGATTTTGGGTTCCTAAAGAAACTCTGTAAAGTAACAGATCTCAAACCTTTCAACGCTGGTGTAGAAATCATCCCATAGACTTCCAATATTATATAGGTTTAAACTATTTATAGTTGAAATAGACACTAAAGATAAATATCATGTAAATAAGTGCATTGCTTTGTAATAACAAGACTAAAATTTGTAATTCTTTATTTGACATTCTCGCTCTTAAGATATGACTCTTTTTTCCTCTTTCTTGCTTTCCTAATGGGTAACCTTCAATTATGGAATGTATCTACACATATGCACTTAGTGGTATTTAAGCATTTTGGGGGCATGTGACCATTCCTTTTATTAATTTGAAGTCTCCATTGTTAATATATTTAAATAAATGTACTAAGAAATGGGGAGGGAGCTTTCCTATCTCTAGATTAAATTTTGTCCTTGGAAAGATTCTGGGACAACTAAACATGGAAATGAAACTACTACTGGGCACACGAGGGACAAGAAAGTCGTAAGGTGTAGTCAGCATGGAGTCAGAAGAGGGAAATGTTGCTTAACCAATTTTACAACCTATGATGAAATTCTTAGTTTGTTAGATGAGAAACAAGCAGTGGATATTGTCTACCTTGACTTCAGTAAGGATTTTGGCAGTATCTCTTGTAAAATTTTCATAGAGTAACTTGTGAGTATGGACTGGATGAAAAGGCAGTGAAATGGATTGAAAATTGACTAAACGAATGGGTGCAGACTGTGCATCAGCAGGATGAAGTCTGCTTGGAGGCCTCTAGCCAGTGTGTATCCCAGGGGCAGTGCTGGGTTCGGTCATATTCAACATCTTTAATGGTGTGGATGATGGGATAGAGTGTAGCCTCAGCAAGTTTGCTGATGATGTAAAATCGTAAAGAATGGGTTGTGCTGCCATTCAGAGGGAACTCAGCCAGTTGAAGAAATAGACTAACAGTAACCTCATTAATTTCCACAAAGGAAAATGCAAACAACCTCATGCACTGGGTATATGATAGGGGTAATGATCTGACAAGCAGCAGCACAAAATAGCCCTGCGGGTCTGGATGGAACACCCAAGTTGAATGTGAGACAGCACTGTGCCCTTGTGGCAAGGAAGGACAGTGGTATCCTGGGCTTCATTAGGATGAGTGTTGCCAGGAGTTGAGAGAGGTGATCCTTTCCCTCTCAGGGTGAGGTGCGGCCACTGCTGCAGTACTATGGCCAGTTCTATGCTCCCCAGTGAAAGACACAGAGCTACTGGGAAGTCCAGTGAAAGGCCCTGAAGGTGATGAATGCTCCAGAGCATCTCTTCTGTGAGAAAAGGTTGAGCAAGCTAGGACTCTTCAGCCTAGAGAAGAGAAGGCTCAGAAGGTGATCTCAGCAATATATATTAATATCTAAAGGGGAGTTTGCTAGAAGATGAAGCTAGGCTATCTCTGATGGTGTCTAGTCTCAGGACCAGAGGCAACAGGCACAAACTGGAAGAGAAGAGATTCTGCTGGAGCATCAGGAAGTCCTTATTCACTGTGAAGGGGACTGAGCATTGATACAGGTTACCCAGTCAGGTTGTGGAGTCTCCCTCCTTAGAGATCTTGAAAAGCTATCTGGACATAAGCTCGAGCAGCTTGTTCAAGGTGACACTGGTTGAGTAGACAGGCTGGATAATTTGAGCTCCAGAGGTCTCTTTCAGCCTCAACCATTCTGTGATTTAAAGGTTTCTCGTGCTGCAGACATATGCAGGCAGATACTTGCCACACTTCCTTAATCTGCCAGAGTTAGATAACAAACTATGGAACTGTTAATCTGTTTCTCAATTTATAGCATACTTTCCTCTAGTAATCCATGTAATACTGACAGTATGCAGGATATTTTTATACGATTCATCCTCCTGGCTTTATGTTTTATGAAATCCATTATTCAAAAGGAAAAATGAGCTACTGGAAATGCCCCCTGAAGTTGCTTGTTCTAGTAAGCTGTTCACTAATCAACCTTATTTGTCAAATAATCAGAAATGCGAATGTGGAATAAATAGCTTGGACAACCTATTTCTTTGTTCTGTGGCAACTCAGTTCTGTTGTCATTTAAAAATGAATTCTGTAGCTGCTTCTGTCTTAGATGGATGCTCACAGTTTTTGAGGCAAGTAGAGTATGCTCATACTTCCTTTTCAGTTTCATTCTGGGAAACAATAATTCTTCTCTTCATAATTAAAGACAAGTCAAGGTTATGAATCTGGTTCAGTAGATACTGGGGTAGTGACCAGCTTCTGATTTATATCTGAATAGCTATTCTTTCTGAAGAAAGATTGGTTGCCAGAGGTCACTGAATTAGGATGAGAAAGGAACAATAAGAACGTTTTTTGAACATGGTGCAGGTATAGGACAACACAGGAATAGCAAGGGAAGTTAAGGTGACTGTCTTTCGTTTTAATGTTTCGTATCAAGTGCATAAAAAGGCAGGCTCTAAACTGGGGCTTCATCTGAATGTTTATAGATACCAAATTCTGACTGCTATAATTAGTTGAATTGAAAATATTTGTCCTAATTCAAAAATAGAACTTAGTTATATCTAAGGGAGTGTATAGAGTTTGTGCATTGTTAGGGCTTGAGTGGACTTTCATGGAATTTTCTTTTCTGATTCATGGGAATCACAAAGTGTTACTGAAGTAGCAGTGCAGACCTTTTACTTTAAGAGAAACTGAATTCTATGTCTGTTGGACTTAGTTCTTTAATGATGGCTCCTATATCCTAGGTAAAGGAAGAGAATACTGCAGGTATTCTTCAGGTTGATTGTAACGGCTGCCAAGCTACAAATGGGTGATTCTCATGCACTTCATTGGCACTTGAATAGTCTAAATCTCAAAATCTTTCGTCTAGCTCGGGAATAGTTGTTTTTTTTCCTTTTATATGAGTATGTGGTACAATTGCTTACAGAATATATTACAGGTATAAATTTATTTAGTGAGCAAGGAGGACACTTGTAGGAGGTTGGTCTTTTTGAATTTGATGTATTCTGAATTAGTAATTCTTTTTCCTGGGTGTTAAATATTTTATGTTAATCAGTTTGGACAAGCCTGTGCAAGACGACCAGGAACACAAATCGCAAAGTCTGGAATTCTGGATAACCATGTTATTCTTCCTCTGCCTGTGTCAGGAGCTCACAGTAAGGGGTCAGCATTTGTGATAGGTCTTCCTTTGAGTAATTGGACACCATCTAAAGAAAGTGGTTTTTTGCTTGTTATGTAAAATCTCCTGGATATAATGTTTCATAAAAACAAGGCTACTTTCATACGTACTTTCAAATTGTTGCCATTATGGATTGAATACTGTATGTATTCGTTCTTCATACTCCTTCCTCTGTAACTGTGGAAAGTAGATTTTTTCTAGTTGATCAAGCTTCTTTTTTGTCAATAATGAGAAACTGAGGTTGTGCAGGAATAGAAAAAAGGCTGCTTGAGGGTTACTAAGAAAGTGTCACATGTAATCCAGTTTCCTCTCAGCTATTTTATTACACATCTGTAATTGTATAAGAACTTTCTTGATAAATTAGTCAGAAGACTAAGTAGTCATTTATGATTTGGGTCAGTAGAATCCAGGCAATTTCTGCATTCTATTTGGGGAATGTCAGTGTCCGCAATAATATGAATCAGCTGTGTGGGCGTTCTGGCACACATCTCAGAAACTGTTTAGTGGTCAAGTCCTCCAGACCAGGTGCCTGTATTCATATGCTGGCCTGTTGTTTGTGATGTCATGGTCTCTAAGCAGAAAGGAAATCCCTTGTTAGTCACCAGCAGTAGACATCATATGGAAAGTCACTTGAGGATGAAATAACAATTACCTGCTTCACAACAGTTGTGATTCTTTGAAATTACTTCCAACACATTAAATGTGTTTTTATATGCTTAATTGCAAAGTGCTCCTCCTGTGACATTCTGTACTCATGGCAAAATTGTGGGAGCATTTAGCTTACTCTGTTCTACATCTTTCAGTAATGAAGAGTCACAGGAGAGCAGGAGGTATCCCAAGACTACAAAATGCTTTTGGTCTGCCTAATCTAAAACTATGTGTGACATGTCTGTTTACCAGGGATGTATTCCTGAAGTTGAGCTGATGATTCACAGTTACTGCAGAGTAGGAAGCAGGTCCATTTCTTTATATTGCTGTACATTGTATTTTCTATTTTGTCTGAGCTGTTTATGGGTTTAGTTTAGCTACCTAATGTTACTAAGTTTATTTTGTCTTATTTAAGTTCTTCAGTTTACCTGGTGGTCACTCTACCTGTATCATGTCTTGAATAGCCAGTAAACATCCTTTTTTACAGGTTTTGTCAGCTTCTGTGCTAACAGATTATTCCTCAAACAACTTAATACGTGGAATGTATTTTGTTCTGCCTGTTCACATTTGTCTTTTCATCAGCTAGAAGTCTCTACTCCTGTGATCTCAAATATAGGATGTGTTTTTTTCTTATATCTGGCTCTGCTGCTGGCATAACATAAACTGAATTGGACCTTTCTATTTCTTTACTGTACTTAGCATCTTACTTTCCTGTAATATAATTAGGCATTGATGTTACATTAGGACGTGATTATTGGCATTTGCGTAGGACATGTTTTATATGCAGAATAGAAGTGTATTTACGGAATAAGCAGCATGTTTCACATTAGAATAGGTGTGTGAAGTAATCCTTTCTGAATTCATTGTGTGAACTACCTTATTATTTAGTATCCTTCATATTCCACCCTTTGAAGTACTGTGGTAATTCAGTGGAATTCTCTAACTAAAGTTTAATACTGGTCATTACTTAGTCTTTTTAACTACTTCTAACAACATTAATCTCTGTATATATGTGATCTACTCGTCTCTGTGTTGTACTCTCTCATTTAATTTAGTTAATCCATTTCTTTTATATGTATCTTAAATTCCTTTTTGATTTCACTATGCAGCTCATGATTGCATCCTGATAAACTGATATCACATCTAGAATCTAGCACTAATGAGTCATAGTACAACAATTGCCTGAAATTTATATCTTGTTATTTGAACTGTGACAAAAATATGTAATGTTACAGTGTAAAACCACTAGGCTTCTTGGCAAAGCTGTAAATATTTTTTTTATCTCTCATGCCAAATGACCTTTGTCCTGTAGAATCATTGTGGAGATTTACCTGTCTGTATGTGTAATTTATTTTTCCTAAAATTTGAGTGCATACAACTCAATTAAGTTTACAAGGCATTATTTGTCAAACATCATCTCTGTTTTTGTTATGGACTCAACAGTTTTGGCAGTTGTACATTAAAGTTATGCAGATAGATGTGATCAGGTGCCTCTTATGCTACAAAATACTAATACTCCAAGAAGCTTTACCCTTGTTAACAAGTTCTAGTAGCCTAGAAACTGAGTTTACAATCTCAAGTGATTACTAACTTTTTTCTGTGCTAGTTTTTCTGATGCTTCACAAGAATATATTAAAAGGATTCATTTCTTAAATTCATTTAATAGATACACACAAGGCTACCGCAGGCAATAAGCATTTTGCCTTTCAATCACTGTCAATTTTTATGCCAGGTGATCATTTCAATTAATATCCTTGGGAAGTGATGATTCTAACATACATTATGAAACTGACTTTTCTCCCCTTGAATTATGAATTTTTATAATTTCATGATAGGAATGCTGGCTGTAATTTTTGAAACCAAGTTTTATAATATTAATTCTGTTACTTTCATTTCCATGTGTAAGAGTCGACTTGAATTGCACCATAGTTGATTCTGGAAGTTGCTTATCTTAGGAAAGTATTCTGCCTTGGAGTACTGCAAAAGCCATGCAAATAGTGCTCAAGATACTGTTTGCTAGTCTCTGATAAATGGAACATTCATATGGGCAGTAACTGCTGCAAACTGCAGTTAACAATGACCCTGCCTTTGTGTTCAGGCAAACTACTTTTTATTTACCCGTGGCAAAGGCATATTTCTTTAAGAGAGAGGCTAGCTATGTCAGCTAGCAAAATTGCAAGACTGTTTGGCAAATTGGTTGTGTTGACAGGCTTATAAGTTTCTGTCAGCAACCTGACCCAGCTGGAAATGAGAGTTGCCTTTCCATATAACTGAGAAGTAAATAGAGAAAAAGCAGATTTTTCTACTATTCCTCTGTCTCCTATGCCTTCTGTGGCAGATGGCAGGTATAATGGATACCTTGAGCTCTTTTTAAGTCACTGGAAGAGCTCTTGCAACAATAATCCGTAGCCTCTTTTGACAATGAAATTGATTCAGATAATCACTATTAATCATGATCTAAAACAGCAACCCAGGGGCTTGGTTTTAAAGCGTGTTAGAATCTTGAAAAGCATTGCTAAGTTTTTGTTCTTTTTTAAAGACAACTGGATTTTCATTAGTTGTTAATAATAAAAGCAGGTCAATTTGCAGCTAAAATAACATTTGTTTAATTATGTATTTTGTTTGTTATCCAGTGACAGATTTCAGGCTTGTATAATAGTTGTCATATTGATGTGCACCAATATTTAATTGATTCTTTTGTTAAATGACGTTATCTGAAGTGCATGTGTCAGGAAAAAGGTAAGCTAGGTGGCACAGTTTCTAAATTTAGAACTAGCTAGTTCACTAGGAAAAGTTGTACTTAATACATTAAATGAATAATTTTTGTCATATTACCCTTCTACATTTTAAAAGGAAATAAGTCTCTCATGTGTCACTTGCATTTATATGTTGAGAGAAGAGTTTTTTCTTTTCTATTTCTGGCTAAGACTGAATGAACTGGTCAATGATTTCAATTAGCTGAAACATTAAAACAACGAAAATATTTTTTTAACATCTGCAGAAAAAGCTGTTGCTGTCAAGAGGTGGGTTAACATTTCAACAAGATATACATCCAAGTGTCCAGCTGATGAATTGCTTTTGACTGTTTTTGAAACTTTAGTAGCAACAATGTACTACTGCAATACTGTTCGAGCATATTTTAAAATGGATAGCTTGTGGTAACTCTTACGTTAAATATAATTAAAGCTGTAATATACAAGTTTATTTCTAAAATGAAAATGCATTTTTCATCAAACTTTGTGGTGAAGAGGGATGAAGAGGACTTGAATTTGCAGAAGGCGAGAAGCAGTGCTTTAAGCTGTTTTTTTAAATGACTTTCCTGTGTCAGAACACTGATGATAAATTAAATACAAACCATGCCATGGTTGCACAGGCCTCTGGAGCCCTGCTACCTGTCATGTGTGCTGGCAGCATTTGACAAACTGAAGACTTTCCTACTTCTATTAAGCTGTTAGCTGCTCCTTTACAGGAGAAGAGAGGCAGTAGTGGTGGCCACTATTGCCAGTGGTGCTCTAGAAATGTCAAGACACAGAGAGCTTCTAGCTGAGAAAGCATCACAGGCACATCATACGTACATACACCTCTATTTCATCTGGGACTGTTCGTGTAAGTGCTTTGTCTAGCTCTGCAATCTGTGTTCTTGAAGTTCACTTTTCAGATTTGTGTCAGAAGTGAGCAGAAGCCAGAAAAAGACGTGCAAACCTATTCAGCCACAGAGGGATAGGGGAAGTAATTTTTTTTGCCGAAGTGTTGCTGATTGATCAATCAATCAATTTCTAGTCATAGTTTATTTTATGCAACTTTTTTCCTGTAGTATGACTGTACAATCAGCAAAGTGTAATCAAGTCACATTCCTGGTATGTTCTTTATGAGGTTGCCGTTAATTGTTACTTTCTTTTTCAGCTAATCTGCCTGTACCTACTATTGCTGCAATAGATGGAACTGCCTTAGGTGGTGGCCTAGAACTTGCATTAGCCTGTGATATACGGGTGGCAGGTAGGTCTGAATCCTGCTATGGAATGTGGGATTATTAGTGTTATAGCTGGCTTGACTAATCTGTCTGTTGGCAACCGTCTTGTAAAACTTCCATTGTGTTTGACATTGTTATAACCCATTATTTTAAAGGACTTTAGCAGAAACCTGTCTAAGTGCTTGCTAATGTTTCATTTAAAACAACTTAACCCTGTTAACTGGATTGGTTTTGTTAAATGTTTATTTGATTCTTCTGACCCTAATTTTAGGAGTATTGCCAGAAGGGTTATGTAATTATTTTCATTTTTTAAAAAAAATTTTTGTGCATTTGAAGTGGTCTAGATGGATATTTGATTTTGTCTAAACAGGGTGCAGGGAAAGAACAAAAGTTGCTAGTGAGTGTATTATTGCACAAGAAATTAAATTATAAAAGTGAGAGCAACTCTTGAAAAGAGGAACCTTGAGCTGATAAGCTGTTAGAACTGTAAGGCCAATTGATGGAAAGTAAATGGAAACTTGGTCCTGAGCAATTGCCAGTAACTTAGGATTTATAAAGTTATTTGACCTTAGATAATATTCTGTCACCTAAAGAATTCAAATAATCAGATACAGAATTCTACCCCATTCTAAGATGTTAAGCAGTAACAGCGTTTCCCTTTGAATACTTTCCATTTGGAAGCAAGTCTCTGTTACTCACTGTAATTGCTTACTTGCTATGTGAAAATCAATAAGGTACTGAATTTGCCTTGATGGAAGTAGTTGGATCTTTTACTAAAAGCAGATCAGTTGAATCTATTTGAAGTTTTTTAATAAAAAAATGCTTTAAAAAGTGATTTATTTTGTTTTTTGAAGAAAATTTAATAAATTAGCAAACTTCAAGGTCATCATTACATATTTTCCATAGATTTTTTCCCTCTACTTTATAGTAAGAGAACTTCTTTACATTCTTTTTTTTAGCCTCTTCTGCTAAAATGGGCCTAGTTGAAACAAAGTTGGCAATCATTCCAGGTGCAGGTATGAATGTTTTGCTTTTGCTGCCACTGATAACTAAATAACATACGTATTTAGTATTAGATTTTGGATTTTTTATGGATTTCTGCTTATTTTTATATTTCTATTAAGTATAATAGCATGTTTTATGACTTACTGCCTGTATTACTTACCAAAATTATTTAAAAAGTGTTTTTCTCATTTTCAGGGAGGATCATCAGTATATTATATTTTTAAACAAAGTCTTCATTAACTGAGTCAGCTTTGAGTGATTCTGTAAATGGCATTTGATGTCTTGATCTGAGGGCTGAATAATTTTGCTAAGGGTCGTGCAAGGATAAAGGATTAGCTGTCAATGTACAAAAACAATTATTTGAATTAAGGTCCACTTTTACACAGTATTTGGTACTTTCGGATTCAAATTCTGCTTTCAAGCTGCTTGTTTATTGGTTGTAAAGAGTTTAAGAACTGAAAGTATAGCTGTGAATAAATGTGTTATCTTGCCAAGATTTTTTGAGTCAAAAACTTCTTTTATATTTGGAAGGCCAGTTGACCTGCTTTTCCTAGACTCAAAGTGAATGAAAGTTACGTAATAAATAATGTTCAAGGAGGTGTTATGAAACCTTTTGTTTTTATTTTATGTATAAATCATTGCTACTTGAATTAAGATATTTGCTGCTCTGGCAAAAGGGCAGTAACTTGGAAAAAAGTTTACCCCTGTGATTTTTTGCCTTAATTTCTGAGAGTTCTAGGGAACTTCATGCTGGTTTTTTGCTCCTGTTTTCTTTCTGATGGGTGGAACCTATTTTGAAAGCACTATATCCAATTCTAATGGATACCGTTGCAGGTCACATAGGAAAAACGGTAAAAACAATCATAATGGGAGTGGTGGTATGAACTTTGTGTATAAAACTGTCCCATCTTATGACTAATCTGGCCAATTATTGTGCAATTTCAGTTGCTGTATTATTATGGTTATTCTTGAGATGTAATTTCAGTCAACACTTTCTGTGGTCAGAGCTACATCTTGCATAAGGAAAACAGTTATGATTGATGCCTGGTTTCTTTTTAGTGGCAGATAAAGGTAATAATGCAGATGATTTTAAAGATGTATTTACTTGTAGTGGTGTTGTCATGAAATAATATGCCTTGGCAATAAGTCCCAGTGAAGAAAAAGACAGAAATTGATGTTGTTTATCTTTGTCAGTTTTAACTCTTTGTCCTCCCACTCCCTCCTTTCCTAAGAAATTCTGTAGGACAGTGTTGGAAACATACTCTCCAGTTCAAGACATTCAGCTCAAATTCTCCATATATTCTCAGTATTCAACTTTTTTAGGTTGCCTCATTTCCTTGTCTTCAGTTAATTATAGATGTTTCAAACTTCTATGCTATTACTTTAAAATGCTATTTAACTGGCTCATTATAAGTTTCATTCAGAATATTTTACTGCTATTCAAAGACTGAGGTTTGAAAAATCCTTTTTTTCTTTTTCTTCTCATCCTAAAATAATGATTTGGGTGTATATCTTCAGCTCCTTGAAAATATGATAGATTTAACCTTGTTACACTGACATTTCAATTTACAACATTTTGGGGTATGTTCAGTGATGAATTTTTTCCCCTATTCCTATCAGCCTTTCTGACAACTATTTTTGTTGAATGTATTTGAGCTAATCACAACTTTTTCCTGATCAGCCTGTACTTGCACCAGTCCTGTTGAGCAATGACAACGTTTCAGCCTTTTTTTGCTTCTTGTTATCCAAATAGTAACTGATCATGCTTATTGTCATCAGAAAGTGAAGAGTGAGTGAAGGGATTTTGCATACGTCATTTAGGTAGAGAAGCCAGATATACACACTTGAACCATAGCTTCATGGGTTAATGGAACATTTTCTGAGAGTGTTTATTTCAAGCTGCTCTGAGCCAAAACACAACTGGGGAGTGGAGCTGAAAAGTGAGCTGTAGCTGTTAAGAGGCCTACGTAGATTTCTGCTGCCATCTAGTACACCTGAAATCTGCTGACAAACTGTTGCTTCTTTGAACTAGGTCCCTATACCATGGCAAGCCACTGTTTTTATTCTGCTCTGTCAGCTGCCAGGAGTATGTGATAAATTCAAAATCTTAACTGATAATTGATGTGGGTGTTTGAGGCTGTATGGAAAATGTATTTGTACTGTGAGGATTTGCTTTTTTAAAACTCCAGAAAATTATAATCAAAGAGCTGTGTTAGAAGAATGTTAGTAGAATTTAATAGAATTACAATATAGATCCAGGGCATATCAACTGTTACGTTTTGGACTTTGTTGTATGTTATGGTTTATTCCATTCTTAATGAAATGAGGTTATCAAAAGACCCAGTGAGGTGCTGTCTATTGACCAAACAGTTTTAACACCGATTTTCCAGGTGCAAGAAGTTTTGCTTTTGAATATGCACAGATGTACTGCAACTTTCTAAAGGCTAAGTTTGAGCAGCAGTTAGTTGAGTCAACCAAAATGAATTGTTTCTTCTAAGTCTGCTGAGGGTCTTGACCGAGTAAGCATTTATAGAGCGTGCTGTATTGTAGCAGGTTGAATCTCCTCTGAAAATTCATCCATGGCAGACAGCATACCAAGACCAAGCGGGGTTACAGCCGTGCCTCCTTTTATACAATAGCTGTGTTCACAGACCTGCTGTTCACGTTGTGAGGGAGCAGGATTATTCTTCTGCATTTGGAAATCTAAACCCAGTTTTCTGCACTATGGAAGAAGTTTACCTGCTAGAATGTGAACTAGGAAAAGTAGAAAGTCTTTCTGGTTTTCCTCTTAAGTACATCCCACTTTCTAGGAAGGAAGTCAAGATTCAGAGAACTAGTGTATGTGTGCAGCAGAGAGAAAAACATGGTAACTTGGTGACGGGAAAGTTACCTGAGAATGAATATTGATGATTTTTGTTTTCTAAGGAGAGCCTGCCAATCATCATTGCACAAGTGGTCCTATGCCAACATGGAAAACATGTGTCATAGAATCATTTAGGATGTAAAAGACCTTTCAGCTCATGAAGTCCAGCAGTCAAATAAGCACTGCCAAGTTCACTGAACCGTGTCACTAAGTGCCTAACCTGACTCAACCACTTCCCTGGACAGCCTGTTCCAGTGCTTGACAACCCTTCAGTGAAGAAATTTTTCCTGATATCCAGTGTAAACCTACCTTGTCACAACTTGAAGCATTTGTTAGCTGGTAAAAGAGATTGACCCCAGCTTCTTTTCAGGTGGGTGTAGAGAGCAATAACATCTCCTTTGAGCTTCATTTTCTCCAGGCTTAACAATCCCAGCTCCCTCAGCTGTTTCTCACAGGACTTGTGCTCCCTTTACTGGCTCTACTTCCCTTCTCTGGACATGCGCCAGCACTTCAATGTCTTTTTTGTAGGGATCCAGAACTGGACACAGGATTTGAGGTATGGCCTTACCAGTGCCGAATACAGAGGAACAATCACTCTCCTGGTCCTGCTGGCCACACTATTTCTGACAAAGGCCAGGATGCCATGGGCCTTCTTGGCCACCTGGGCACAGCATGTCCAGCAGCTGTCAACCAGCATCCTCAGATCCTTTTCTGCCAGGCAGCTTTCCAGCCACTCTGACTCAAGCCTGAAGCATTGCATGGTGTTGTCTCCCAAGTGTCTCTCCTTTTTTTATGGAGTTCCAGCAAAACTCTCTGTTCAGTCAGACTGGTCTTCTTTCCCATTGGCTCTTCTTTTGCCACATAGGGATGGTCTGCTCCTCTGCCTTTAGGATTTTCTTCTTGAAGAATGTACAGACTTACTGAGAGCCTTGGCCCTTCTGGACTGCCTCCCAAGGGACTCTAGTTTCCTAAACAAGCAAAAGTCTGTCTTCTGGAAGTCTGAGGTGGCAGTTCTGCTGACCCCCTTCCTTACTGTTCCGAGACCTGAAAACTGTCATTTCATGGCTACCTGTGCCCTAGATGGCTTCTGAGCATTGCACCATCCTTCTGTTCACAAACAACAGTCGGGCACCTGGCCTCTTGGCTCACTCACCAACTCTGTTGGGAAATTATCTTCCACATAGTCCAGGAATCTCTTAGACTGTTTCTTTTTGCTGTATTGTATTTCAGAGTATGTATGGGTCTGTTCATCCCCTCTCTTCCTCAGGTTTCTTCACTGTGAGCTTGGTGTCTGTTAGCCCGTTGTGGTATAATTTGTGGTTTACAGGGTAGAAGTTGCAAAAACAAACAGTCCCTAGAATTTTATTAAAAGTAGTTGGCCAGATGAAGGGAAAATTTTATTGGCCTCAGATGAAAGGGTTTCAGCACGAACTAACCTATTCTTGGGCATGAAAGAAAGGGCACAGGAGGGAGTTGTTGTGTATGTCTTAGCTGTGGATAATGTTTCAGTCAGAATACTCATCTCAGTGCACAGCAATGAGTTTGTATCAGACCGGATATCACGAGAAACTGGACTTCATTAGCTTTGCAAGTTTAAGGAGATGCTTCTTATCAGTCAGAGTGACTTTTCTCAAAGCTATTCATTGCTAAAAGGAGTTACTATTTTTTGATCTCTTAGTTAAAAAGCTGTTTAAACAACTTATTTTCTGTGTAATCCTGTGTCTGTGAGGAACTCAAAATAATGTGGGAAGAGTCTTTTAACACAAGAAAATTGTGTTTGTTCTCTTTGGTTTTTTTCCCAAACTGACATTAAAAAAAGTGCAAATATATATTGCTGATTGAATGTAGTTTTTGTTGTCTCTCAACTTGCAAAGGAAGTGTTTTTCAGTGGCAACTTTCTCCTCAGCCAAAAATTCTTTTGGAGCATTTGTTTGTTGAAGTCCTTTGTTTTTCTGCTTTGCAACTTTTCAAAACTGTCTCACTTCATGATGTAATTCGGTTTATCTCTAGATTCTCACAATGTATGTCATACTAAGCCTGCAATTCATAGATGATGTCTTGCTGGCAGATATGGTTTTATTTGTTAGTATCATATTTATATACCACTCAGTATTAGATCTGTTGTGAGAAGATAAAATGCTTGTAAACAATATACATAAACTTTCTACTCTGTTAATAGATTGAGATATATTAATTGCAGCAGGGCAAGTATTCTGGAATAGCAAGAAGTGGAAAAGACAGGCATATATATAAAAAATAATTTGCGTTTTCTTTATGCAGTTTACTTCCACAAAAGATTTAGTTGTAAGGTAGAGGTATTGATATACATCAACAATTATATTTCCACCAAAAAAAAGAATAGGACTTCATTGAAATGAATATGCTTGTGTAAGCAGGTAATTTGATCTTGCTAAATAATAACTGTGGCTACTGGCCTGCATATAGGCCAATATATGCAGGCTGTCACTTTTTTTGGTTTGTTTTGTTTATAAAGGCATTTTAATTAGCAAGACTTTGTTCATTTCATTGTCATTTTGCCTTTATTCTTTCATACTTCTCCTAGAAATCACACTACTTCATTACTGAACTGTTTTCCACTGTTTAATATTAAAATAAAAACCAAGCGCGTAAATCCTGCGATCATGCTTTCCTTGAGAGCGTTCAGTTGAAAAACATATTTTATGAAGAAGACTTTAAAAAAAAAGAAAGGAAACAAAAAGAAACTGTTAACTCTCTAAGAAAGTCTTTGTAAATAAGCTATATATTCTTTGTACGTCTAAAAGTTGCTTTGAACTGTTTTCTTCAAAGGTGAAACTGAATCTTCAACCTGTAGGAGACTGGACTGGTTTTGTCTTTAAAATATAGAACAAGGGAGAGATTAAATTACAACATTTCTGTGTTCTCCCCTTACTTTGGTAACAGTATCTTTTTGACTGTTTTTCTAGATTTTAAATTGTATCTGGAGAAATTATAGTGCTTGCAGATAACAAGGCTATAAAATAAGAGATAGGAACACTGAAATATTAGGGTTTTTTGCATAGGAAGAAAACCAGTGTAAGAATGAAAAGTGGATTTAGATAATCATAGTGTATTTTCCTTATCTGTGGAAGTATTAATTCTTTGCTTTTAAAAACATCCTTATGGTCTCTGTTGCCGTATTTATTTTGAAGCTGAAAAAAAATTTCTATTTTGGATGAGAAAGATGTCAAGGGAATTTCCAAATGTGAAAAACTCACACAGAATGTGTTCTTGCTAACAGCAGTAGTTGTCCAATTCAGCCAAGTGTAAAGGTTAAATTGAATGTCAGACATTTCAAGCTGAAATCCGATGCACATTACAATGGACTGCTAGGATATTCTTTAGATTTCTATATTTCAGCTTCACCAGCAATAGGAATAGCATTTGACAAATGCTGAAAAAATTAAAGTGTTACTGTTTGTGGTAGTGTCTGAGGTAGAACTTGAAAGCTTCTGCACATTTAGTGTAGTTTTTCTGCATATAGGTGCTACTTGATAGTACATCATCACAGAAGTACTTGGAATGAAAAATCTGCTTATTTTGTCTAACTTTATACATCTTACCTGGGTAATACTGTACCTTTCTTTTGTCCATCTTTATTCCTACCTTCACTAGCCTATTCTTTTCTTCTCCTTTAATTTTTTCATATAGTGTCCCAAGTTTTTACATATGCTTTTTTTTTTTTTTTTTTCATTACAAAAGGAAACCTATATAAGAGTCTTCTTAAATTTTTAAGTTCAGCTCTTAGTCCTGTGACAGTTGACTGACTGATTTGGAAAAAAATCCAAAGTGAAGAGTTAGGTCTGAGTCTGGGGTTTTTTTTCAGTTAGGCTATAATGTCTCTTGTGTCTTCTATTGCTTCTCCTGGTTCTTTACCTCTGTCCTGTATCAGAGTTTCAATGCAGTAAAGTACACAAATTAAATACTAGTAGAAGACAGTTTAAAACAAGCTCCTGAATCAGCATCTTCAGCATTTCATCAATACTGTGCCGTAAATTTTATTTACTGTGCAACAACCAAGAAGATGCATTTTCTTCTTCTTGACTTATAATTAAGAAAAGCTTTCAATTTTTTTTTACTGTGGTCTATTAGTGACTATTGAGCATTTAACCATTC
The DNA here is from genome assembly GCA_013400235.1 of Oriolus oriolus. NCBI lineage: Eukaryota > Metazoa > Chordata > Aves > Passeriformes > Corvidae > Oriolus > Oriolus oriolus. The sequence goes on from VXBT01006417.1 coordinate 38,653, forward strand.
TATTCTGATTTGATCAGTTAGTTACCCTAAATTAGTTCCTCTAACAACATTTATCTATTTTTCTTCAGTCATCTGAAGTCTCACTACCTCTAGTTGCATTTTAATTTTTTTAATGTTTGTTTTGTGAGTTGTGTTTAATAAATGGCCTGAAATAAGGAATTGCTAATAGTGTAGCAAACAGATGTCTTAACATCCATGTTTTCCTCAAAGTAATTAAAAACAATATATAGAATGTTTCTAGAGGGGGGATAAATTTGTTCTGCTTCTGTGAGTTAAAGAGAATTGTGGTTCTTAGAGTTTCCTTTTCTCAAATAAAAATAAGCTGATTTTCATCAAGTGACTCATTTTCTCCCTGGCTTTGTGATCAGTTGTAATGGTGACGGTGAGGCAAAACTGCAAAATGTCTTGCAATACTAACACTGCAGAAGCTCCATACATAAAACTAATGTCTTGCAAATTTTATATACAAAATTATTTCATTTTTATAAATAGAATACTTCCCAAGTAGTAGCAATGTACAGCGAAAGAGATGGTAGAACTCCGTGTCATCCGAACTATCCCCTGTACCTTCATGAAGCAGGTGTCTCAACTTTGCAGAGGGATCCTCAGAGCAACCTTCTCCCCTTGCCTGCTAGCCACAGAACAAATCCATATTAAAAACTCAGCCGTTTCCAAAGCCATATTAAAACCTCAACTAGTAGTTCCTACAGAAAAAGGAGGTATCCAAGGCTATCATGTGTGTCTTAGGTGACTGCAATTGTTTAGATCAGTGTTTGAAATGTCAAATTCAGTATAAGAAATTGACAACTTCTGACGTTCTGGTTTATTCTCCTAGCAGAAATTGCAGGGCATTTCTTCCTGACCTAAATTTGGAGATGTCTTGTTTACAAAGCAGGATTAACAGTCAGGCGTTTGACAAATTTCAATATCTTAAGTGGCAGCACTGCATATGCAACATACTGTGTTTTGTTATGGCTTGTCTCCTGATGCTGCAGAGGAAGAAGGAAGTAAAACAAGGACGAACGAAAGCCCCAGAAGCCAAGTTGAGCATTAGAGAAAGTGCAAGAGCAGAGACTGGAAATTTTCTTGATCTTGGAAAGCAGAGCATAGTAGTTCTGAGATCAGTATGGTATACCAATGGAGAAATCAAATCTTACCTTACCGATGATTGAATGTTCCTTAGATTTTTGTCATGTCTTGGGAGAATAAAACCATTGTTCTTTATATCAAGATTGAATTTTGGGGTACTGTTTTTATTAAAATTCGTTGTTACAATGAATTGAGCAATGTTATCAGTTGCTTTCCTAATTATCATGGGTATATAAGAAGGCTTTTGTGAGTTGGAAAATTGTTTTGTGAGATTGATGGATTACTCATTTTTGTATGACAGACAGAAAAATGAAAAAAATGCAACAAGTTATTTGTTTTCCTCCATCCTCCTTAAATAATGTAGACTTAAGCTCCATTCAGGTACCATTTCAGTGAGTATGGGTTGTTCTATCACATTTGTATCTTTTCCAGACCATCTCTGTACTGTGGGGAGCTATGGAGTGGAGCTTTGAAGAGAAAGCAAACCCAAACTTTGCTTTTGCAGCTTGGTTTTTCTCACCACGTGTTTAGGATAGTATGACACTGAATAGAAATTATGGTCTAGGCCAACTGTAACAATGTGAATGGAATTCCCATTAGGTTTCATAAAATAGGTGCAAAGTAGGTTATATTCACTTGGGGTGCTCAAGTGAAGAGGACATGGAAAGAATAAAGTAAATAGAGAAAAGAATGAACTGAGATGCTGCTAGGTAAGGAACTTCATATTTTTTCAAAGCCAGTTAAAATAAAAAAATTATCAGTGTACAGGCTTGTACCTAATCAGTTAAACGAGTTTTCTATTCACTGATATGGATCTATCAGAGTTCATGCCTTTGATGAAATGATTTTCCCCTTGCACAAAGTTTGGACTTAATTTAAAAAGCTGTACATAGCGTTTGTACAAGACCACCCTTTTTTGCTTTGTAAAAGGCCACCCTTTGGTTCTCCAAACATGTCCTGAAACCAGAACCTAGTGTCTATCTCAAGCACTCTTGTCCACTGAAAATCATAATGGAAACTTCCAATGGCACACTTTCATGTGAAGTTTTATTATTTACTTTCAATATCTTATTTCTAAGCTTATGCAAAAGCAAGTCATAGTAGCCAGTGTTTCTGGGGAAAAATGGGGCATGAGAAAAATAAAAATTTGCTGGATATGGAAAACAGAATTGCATGAAATTTTCTATTAAAAATTGTCAGTTTGGTTGTTTTGGTCTTTTTTAAATTAAAAAAAAAATTGCACTTGGAAATAAATCTTGGAGAAATTAAGGACTTGACTCCTTCTGGTGGCCTACGGGCTAAAACAAAAATCCTGAGCTTAGATTTCTAGGCTCAGCTTCTTCCATAGTCAGCATTTCTGAATTTTAAAGTTCTCCACCTTTTCTGACTACCTTTCCAAGTTCCTCTATTAAAGATCCTCATTGCTATTTAAGCTTATTGTCAGAGATTAAATATTGTCTCAGTAGTGTCCTTTCTTCCTGCAGCTTCCCTTACTCACTTTTATTGACAAACTGATGCAGCTTTTTCTCTATTCTTTCTGTCTCTACGGTATTAGAAGAGGTAAGGAGAAAGAACTCCTCGGGAGTTTTAGGAGAGGCAGAGAAAATAGGCAGGTGAACAACAGAAAATTATTAACCTTAAAGAATCAATGAAGAATGAAGATGAAAATGAATAAGCAACTCAGTCTGGGTTGGGAATTTATTTTCTAATACCTTGAGGCAGTGAGGGAAAAGTCTAATTTTATCTTTTTAGTATATAATCAAGCAGAAATTTATTTTTACTAAACGACCAGTATATATATGCGTGAAAAACATAGCAGGGCAGTGGAATACAGCAAAATAAAAGCAGTAAAGAAGATTATTCATACCATCTAGGCAATTTTGAAAGAATTAGTTCCTATCCTGTCTCTCTGCATTGACAGCCCAAGAAACACAGACTCCTTATTTTAGTTCTTGGTTTGTCACTAAATGAGATGTGTAAAAAGGGTGATGAAAATACTCCTTGTAGTGATAAGAAGCTTGTTAATCTGCACAGCGATAGACACAATTTAGTGCAAGATGGTGAAGATGAGACATTGGATGCAAACCCATGAAGCTGATCGTATTTCATATCACTTGGTAGTTTTCAATAGTCCTATAAAAGTGGTGACCAAATGTGAATTTCATTTGTGAGATACAAAGTATGTGTAGAATACTCGCATGATTTTTATGGGTGAGATAAGCAACCTTCATAAATTGGAATCAAACAGCTCATAAGCCACTTTTAAGTGGTTTAAAGTGACTCAGCTTCTGTGATGCATCCCCCTGTCCCCATGCCTACCCTTTATTAAGACTACAGTTGACAGCACCTGGTTATGATAGTGCCACAGCCTGTACATGTAGTTGGGATGGTAGTCTACAAAGAGATTGTGCATAAACACAGAGACAGAAGGTGTGGGAGAGAAAAGGGAGTGAAAAAAATGTGCACACTGATCAGGAGATTACTGACAGATAAACAAGACAGGTTGGAGATACAAACATGAGGACTTTAAAAGTTTTTAATAACTGAGGAGAAAGAAGGAAGATGCTAAAATTTTCCTATTGATTTTCTTAAATGGTTTACTAAGAAGAAAGTAATTAGTATGGGGTTTCTTTCCGTTTATTTTTTCCCATATACTCCCACAGCATTTTTGAAATGTAAATGATGGGTATGTCTTTCCAAAACTTAGTCACCAGTCTTCATGACATTATTTGCTCAAAATTTCCATTGACATGAGTGTTTGCCACAAAAGTAAAGCCTACAAAAGCTGTGATCATCCTTTAGGATTTTTTCAGTAGCCATGAATCCAGAGGGAGTCTGGAGGATAAAAGAAGACGCAACATTTTGAGGAGATTAAATGATCAGGGATTTTTTCATCCTTTTAAATTCTAGACCTTTTGTGTAAGTCATTGTGCAAGTGACCCTCACTGCACATAGCACGCAGAGAACAGTTGCAGTTTTGTCATTGGAATGTGTTAGTAAGGACTTGTAAGCAGGGACTGCTGGGTGAAATTAATTGCCTTGCATTACTTATGTCATGCTCAAGTCTGACTTGAGAAAGAATGTTCTGGGATTTTTACCAGTGCTGTAATAATTTTCTTGCAGTATTTCAGTTTACCTTCTGCACTTTGCTGGATTAATGAATGGAAAGCAATTTACAGAAAGCAACAGGCTTTGGAAAGATGAAAAGAAGATGAAGTATTTTTTGTGTTGTTATTAAAGTTTCCCCTCTTCAAAATGTCTTCATCTCAATATAGATGTTACTGGAGGCGAAGGATTGGGAGTGGGGCTCTGGTGGACCAGCTGGAGTGTATAAATGGGGGCTAGTATAGACGCAACAATACTTGGTAAGTTCCTAAAAATTATGTTGACAGCTGTTGAGCTCATCTATACTCAGTGTGTTTTTTGAAGAGAAGCCAAGGAATTTTTAATCAAGGAAGATTACTGAGCAGATTACTGTGTGCTTAAAAATAGACTTACTTTTATTAGTAAAACTTTTTGTTTAAGCCTGAAGTGTTAAATTTTTCACTGAAAATGCAAAAGCTGTTTTGATTTAAAACAATATTAAATTATTATGAATGAGATGGAAAGAGATAATGAGATGGCAAGAAGATAATATTTATTCTATTTAATCGAAATGTTGTATAGGGATGTCAGCATGAGTAATATAAGTGCATTTTAACTTTAGAATTTAATGAATCTCAGACTGGTTTCAGGGGAGAGAGTATATTCAGTGACTTGTTAGATTGGAAAATGTCTGATTTAAAGAAAATTCTTTATGGAATGTTTTTGTGTGAAGTTATTTTGGTAATCTGCTCTCTTAGGACCAATTGCTAGTCTTTTCCCACACTAATGAAACTAGGTCACTAGTTTTTGGCACCCATCCAAGTTGTGAGATTTATTTGGTGTTCAAGCACACTGTCTAGAAATAGTGATGCAATGTCAGCAAGGCCACTTTTCATTTCATGAACATCATTTTCATTGCCCTGGAATTAATTTATTCACTGACCTGTTAATAACTGCAATCTGTCACTGGCTTAACAGAGGCTGAGGAAGTGTCTGGAAATAGTCATGGTCACCCTACCAGGTGATCAGTTACAGGATTTCTGTTCAGTGTAATGTTATTTGGTTTTGATCATGCAGAAGAGTCTGTTAATGAAAACAAACCAGCAACTTAATCAAAAGGAAAATACGTGTAATTAGTAAATACTGGAGAGAGAACTGATTGAAGTTGTGGCTTTACCCCGTATTAAACTGCAGTGTATCTGAGAACTAGTCTGGTTACCTTTGAAAAAGTACAGAAATTTAGCATCTATAGATGATATATAATTGTTTGAAAAATCACATTATTATATTAGTGTTGTTAAATAAAAAGAAGCTTAGTAATTTGAATTCACTGGTGTTTCAGGTTTGTTCTCACCTCCAACTCTACAATGTTTTTGTTGAAATCAGGATTGTTTTTTGCCACAGGCATGGCAGGCAGTCGCTTGTGGTAGTGGGTTGCTCTGGAGAGCAAAAGAGCTGTTAGCCCTTTTCTGCTTCGCTTGAGCCAGAGCGCTGGAGAGAAAAGCTTGCTGCTGCCACTGAGGGAGAAGGGTTCACTGGTCAGAAAACAGTTCTTACTGCACAGTGACACAGCTGGCTGTTCCTAGCCATGCTGCTGCTATGTTCAATTTTGCTGTTTCTGCTGTAGAGAAGCATCAAACCCAGCTCTACAGGGATCCCCCCTGCCCCCCCGTGTGCATCCTAGCTCTGAGCCTTTTACCTTACTTTAGATGTGAATATTTCTCCCATTCCTCATTTACCATTCCCCATGGTACAAGCTGCACAGCATCCTGGCCCTTAATCCACAATATTGAAAAATTAAATTTTGCCTATAGCAGTAAGCTGTCTCTGATTAAAGTATCAGACATCATCACTGCAAGTAGTAAACCCTACTCTTGGGTATATATGGGGAGAGGCTTTTCTGGACTTGTACAAAACTGATCTTTGGGCACAGATTAAAGCTTAATAATGAAAAAGGTTTTTACGGGATTTTTTGTTTGGTTGGTTTGTTTTTGTTGGGGGGGGATTTTTTGTGGTTTTGAGGGATTTTGAGGTGTAATTTAATACAGCTGAGGAGCTTCTGACTTTGGGTACTTCTTGTGATATTTGAAATATTAAATTTCTGATGGAACTTACAGTAGAGCATAGTGCTGATGTGCTATCGGTGCCATTGCAAGCATGGAAAGAGTTGCCATTTTTTGGTCTCAGGTTTCATGATCAGTAGTGGTTTTTCTGAAGTTTTCATTTCAGATGAAACTTGTGTCCTGGACTGTCAAGGCTGAGCAATGATAGTTGAAAACATGTCCCTTCTTCGTAGTGCCTGGGAAGGGTGGTGTAAGTGAATGACTGTTTTTATTTCTAATCTGATTTTCTCTTCAGTCGTACTTAAATGTCTTAACAGCATTTGAAGATGTAAAAACACTAGAGATCTTTTTTAACAGTAACTTTTGTGTTAAAATAGAGTCTCTTTGAAAATTCCAAATTTATGTGGTGTACATAAACTCTGTAGAGGGGCCAAACATCCTGTTGTAATGGCCAAAGAAGTATTATCCTACTACACCTCTGTAGTGCTAGAAGAGAATTTATGAAGTCCAGTTTGAAGGCTAGTTGTTTTTCTGGAATTTAATAGGAAATGCATTTTTTAAATTAAAAAAATATCAAAATGGGACAAAAAATAGCAGCTTTCTCATTGACTCTTGCTAAAACCAGTATTTTCAATGGAGGCTCGTATAAAGGGCAGGAGCTACTGCATACTCCTCTGTTGTGGTATTTATCTTATCAGACTGTTAACTATATGCATGGAACAAAGAAAGGTCTGGCTCCTTTGCATGATACACAGTCTTTTAGTATATGGAATGCTAGCAAATTTTGATGACTTGGTCCAATGCATCTTTTGATATCTCCTTTGTTTTCAGATTCTTTCAAGTAAATTACACTGTTCTCTATTCTCTGCATCTGCTGACTGTTCCCCAAAGTCTTTGTAATAAAAAAAGAGTGAAAACAAGTAAATTATTAGTGATTCATTTTCTAATGTGATGAAACATAAAACCAAAACTGGAGATGAACAATGTGAACGAACATTCTGATCTAGTAAATCACATAGATGCAGGACATAACTAACTTGGTTTTTCATGCCAGGTAAATCAAATGAAAATAATTTGGATACATCTTCTTGTGTTTGAGACGTGTTTTTCTCAAAAACATACTATTGAAATATTTTTGGTCGTATTAATTTTTAAACTACTTTAAAAAAAAACTCTGTTGGTAGTTTATAATCTTCTTATACTATTATATTATTAGTACATAGTGTGGTCAGGAGTCACGTGATTTTTTTTGGGTGGGGTTGTTTATTTTTATGTTTCAGCAAGAAATAGAGAAATATGGTAATGTTTGGTGACTTTTTAAACTCGTAGTTGTTTTGGCACATTAAAACTGGTATGTTTGGAAAATCCCTCAGCCTAAATCACTAGTTCACCTGTATTGTAAGATGCATGAAATAGAGCAGTGCAATCATCTAAACATTCGTGTGCATGTTTTTCTTGAAAATATCAGTATGCTAAGGGTTTGCTGGGGTTTTTTTGTGATTACTGTGACAGAGTTTTTTGCATTTTGCTGAGCTTGGCATCTGCTTTACTGACTGTTTCAAATGTGTTTCTCTGACACTTTTGCCAAAGGTTTGCATTTACCAAGAACATAAGCTGAGTGCAGTTTTCCTCTTCTGGCATGACATCACTTTTTTCACCTGTTTTTACTGGGGAAAGTTCTTTGGAAAATACTTCTCTTAACTTGCTGTTTTCTTGTAAAGAGTCAGCAGGTAATACTTCTCCCAGCAGAGCTAGAGTAAAAGTAAGTCTTGCAGAAAGCAGATGAATTATAACCAATTAAAAATATTGAAAGTGTTCATAGGTTTGAACATTTTATGTGTTGAATTTTCACTGTACACCATAAGACTTTATTGCTGTAGCTCTTGCCTTCAAAATCATCAAGCCATTCTCAGATGCCTTAGTCTCAACTACATCTGAAATTTCAGTGAATTCACATGTGTTCTGAATAGATGGAAAAATTAAAACATCTCTCAAGTCACTTCTTCTAGGCTATTATATGAATGAGTGAGGTGCTAGGTGGAATTAGTGGAATTAGAAGAAAAAAAAAATTCTGGTAAGTTCATCTAAGATTACAAACTTCCTCACCATTTTTCTTGTAGTGGAAGTCTGTCTCAGTGTAGCAATAAATATGGGAGAAGTTGTCCTCTTAGAAAAGATCAGTGAAGGATAGCTGCTTCGATTGGAAGACTGATATTTTCTGTATAATTTCTACCGTCCTCTTTCTGGACGACTCTTAGAGTGCTGCCACACCTGGAGTCAAACACAGGCAAGCCAAAAGTTTCTCTCTGTGTACCCTGCTAACTTGTTGGACAATTCTCAGTTCAAACATCCAGTAACTAGGTTAATCATAATTGTCGGGACAAAGGCACACAGTAGCAAAAGGACCTAAGTGTTTCTGAGTTTTCATACCTTGAAGCAGAAGGCGACCTTTCCCTTCAGGCAGTTCCTAGAAGGCTGTTCTTGCCAGCAGAAGATAGCATGTGGAATTCAGTTCCCTTAACATGGTATCCTTATGCCCTGGAGTGTCTGGCTGGGGTTCTGATTACTTCTGTGGTCTTGCTGTCAGTGCAGGAGCTGTACAGATACTGTGACATCCAAAAGCACTTTTCAAACTTAGGTGCATTAAGTTGAATCCCATGCATAATCTCAATGTTACAAGGCTTCAAGCACAGAAGGCTTTAAGTGGAGTTTCTTGTAAAATATAGAACATAAGAGCAAGTTGGATTTGTCTGGGTTTGGATTTTTTGTTGTTTGTTTGTTTGTTTGTTTTTTCTTTCTTTAACTTTAAAGGGACAGGCAATTTAAAATTATGTGGTTATAATTTGTTCTGATAACAAACTCATGCAGGTACAGAGGTACACGATAGGTCTGCACATAGCCATCATAAATATGCCAAATAAAATCCAAGAGAAAAAAAGTGTGCTTCAAAATAAATATTTAGTAAGTGTATGTTGCATGGCTGTAGCCAGTAATGTCCTTTGAATTTTGGCATATAAAAGCTCACATTGTAGCAACTCTTTTGTAAGTAATAAGTCATAAAAATAGAGTAAATGTTCATATATTTATTCTTTTGTTTTCTATTTCAGTCTTCATTTTACATAAAATTTAAAAAAGGTCATAAAGAAAAGATTTGGTATGGAATTGACTGCTGCCAGTATGGAAGAGAAACGTGATCATTTGAAGACCATGTGCTCTCTGCAATAATAATTCTACCTGAAAATTAGCTGGTAGCTATTGATCTTCTATTGAAATTGAGTCATGTACTAATTGCTGTGAGTTTGAACGAGGCAATATATAGCTTGTGCATTAAATTTCTTTCAATGGGGGAGATTAATAGACAGTTTTAACCCAGTTATATTGGGCTATCACTTCCTACAGGACTGAACCCATAGCAGTGAAAGATTTCTTACTGCTTCTCTAAGATTTGCTAATAGAGGCAGAAATGAGTGTCTGAATTTTGATAGTTAAGTTGCTCAAAAGGATGTTATACCTAGCCAGCTTTATAACTACTGCAGATGATCAAAAGCCTGCATACTGAACACTTTGAAAAGTGCCAGATTTCTGCATATCCATGTCTTCAACAGAATAGGAGGTCACCCAGAGCATAAAACTGTTGCCCTTAAAAAGCTTTCTTTTCTTCAATCTTGAAGTGAGAAATAGAGAGGAAGAAAGAAACACTGGGAGTACAAAAATAATAGTACATGAAGCATAGGAAGCAGCTATTGTTGTCCTTACTCATTGTTCATATGGGAAAAAAAATAACCCTTTATGAATTAAGAGGGATTTAAAGTAGTCTTGGAAATGTCAAAGGTCCAAATAGTGAAAAAGGCTGATATGTTGTCAGTTTTGATGCTTCTCCATTTTAAAATGGGTTAAACCCCAAGTTGTTTCCATGTTCTATAAAAGAGGTGTCCTAAATTAAAGTATAGAATGTAACTACAGATTATATTGTAGCTACAGATTTTCTGATACTCTGAAATTCCCTGCAATACATATGTAATGTGTCTAGGCAAGACTTTTGTTCCAGATCAGAGAGCTCTACTCTTTATTTTGGCCTTTACTAAAAGTTTATCTTTACAATAACTTTTTTTAAATTTTTGAAACCTGAATTTAGTTTGGTATGGTTGAATGTCTGCAGAGACACATGCTTTTCTATTCCTAGAGAAGAGGTGATTATACATAATGGAACCAATGATAGTGACAAAATTTCTCTATTGTTTCCTTTTGAGAAAGAACACCCCAATACTCAAAAAGAGCCCCCAGAGCCCCCAACATTTATTCCTCCAGGAAAATAAGTGTTTATTTATAAAACAAGGACAAAATGTCAGTGAAAGCTATGTTTTGCATTTCTTGTTCTGGTGGGCCAAATAAAATAATTGTTAGACTATTACATGTTTCAGGTTTTTCAGGTGCCATATATTTTAGCAGGTATGTGTAGATCTCTTTTAGCTCATCCTGTCATCCAGGAGCTAGCTACTGCTTTAGAAGAATCTGGTCTTCAGAATTCCTTGCTGTGTACATGGTTCTGCACTTTTTCTAGGTGACCTTTCATGGATATTGGATAAGGTGATCACCAGAGGTCCATTCCAACTAAGCATTCAGTGATTCTGTGATTTTAGCAGTTCAATGAAGTATCAAAAGACAGTGAAAAACCTGGTTTTTTGGGTTTTGGTTTTTTACTTCTTAGAATCAACATCTTGTAAGCACGACATAAAGAAACATGTTAAATGTGTGTGTGAGTCTAAATCTGGTTGGTTTTCTTTTCCTTTCCCCTGCCCCTTGCATAGAAAAGGGAAGTAGTGCTTCACAGTGGTGAAGTATGATGTGTCAATGGAAAAGTTGTTGAATTTCCTGAAAACACTGTTCAAAGAACAAAATATTTTTGCAATCTCATGCTGTTTTTCTGCTTTGGGTTTTTTTTTTAATTCTCTTGTTTCCTCGTGTAATAGGACTTCACATTATCACTTCTAACAAAACCCCTACTCCAAAGTTCTCATTACATGTATGATTCATACTTTAGTCTTTAAAACAAGGATGGTGGTGCGGATAGTAAACTCACTTTCATATTCTTCTATTGACTGTAATAGGCTTGCTGCAGATCTTTAGTGCACTCCTGCTTAACCAAGGATAAGGTATGTAAGATGTGTGCAGTTACTGAGGTGCTGCCAAAGGGAGTTTGGCTTAAGCTGTCACATCAGGAAGCCAGCTTGAGTAACAGGAAGAAAAATGGAGTTATCCTTACAAATAAATGCAGAACAGTGAAGTACTGCTACTGCTAAGGTTGGGATGCATTTGGCTGTTTACTTGAAGATCTTTCCCTGCTCTAAAAGTAAAGTATGTTCTGAGATTATCTTAGAAGTGTCTGTATTTTACTGAAAATGGGATTATTGTGAGCAGTCACATTTAAGAAACAAGAGATCCGCAAGTCCAGTGATTTTTGACCTAGAGGGTGGCAGGACAGAAGATATGAAAAAGAATGGGGAGACACCCTAGTACAGCACTGTACCCAATTCTAATTTGAGTGTGCGTGAGAGTATAGATGTAAGGATCAAATTGAAGTAGTTAATTTCAGAGTGTATCCCCAGACCATAGAGAGACTATGTAAGAAGCACTCTGAGATTGGTGGTGAATTTCTAGAGTCAAAGGTTTTGTATATGGCTGAAGAAGTGTTTATCTGAACTGGGCATTACTGTACTCTAGCATGTCTGACATTACTGACTGAGTTGCCTTGGGGTGTTTGTTCCAGGTTCCAGGTTGGGTTGGTTATTCTAGGATTTGTTTCAAAGGAGGACCAAACACCAAGTAGGAATCTTTCTTTCAGCGTACGTTTAGTGTCTCTGCAGATGCAAAGAATATATGGAATGATCTTAACTAAAAGGTTGTCTTTTGAAAATAATATTAAGATAATTGCTTTGTTTTTATATTCAGGAGAAAAATCAGAGGGGTTTTTTTTGTTTTATTTGTTTATTCTTATTGAGGATATAGTTTAGCTGTTGCAGAGTTTTCGTCATTCTCTGAAGTAGCCATTGATAAAGGTAAGGTTCTGCATTGGCTGAAGAGTTGGTACTGAAATCCATCAAGAATGCCTAAGTAAACAGTTATGAAAAAACCCACAACTAATGCAAGCGTCAAATTTTCTTTGCTTAACGGAATGATCTCTTATTTATATGTACATAGTCTGTCAGGGACAGTGTTACTGTTAAGCATTTACACAAACAGATCAATAAGCACTTAGCTTAGGGGAAGTGCATTTTCAAAATCATAGATCCATCATTTCTCTGTGTGATGATGTAGATTTTTTTCTCACAGGGTGAAATGAATGCTTATTAATATAATGAATATTTCTATTATTCCTGTAACATCATTCTCAGATCACAGGTTTCTGAAAGGACAAATGTAGATAACATTTTACGGTGAATCTTTAGTGTACAGATGTAAAGTTACACTAATGATACATTTTTAGTAGAATAAATAATAGAATCATAAGCGCAGACCAGGTGTGGAGTTTGATTGGCTGACTACATGACCAAAGATGACTTTTGACATTTACTGAAAGAGAAGTCTGGCAGTTTCTGCAGCTGTGTACATGGTCTTTACTGTCCCTTTCCTCTGCAAAATAGTGATGCCCACTAAAATGGAAGTAATTTCTGGGGAAAAGTTGAGATCATGTTGATTTTTCTTCCTGATACTTCCCTTATATTTAGAGATTTAAGCAGGTGAACATAATATCTTTGAAGAATTTAAGCCATGACAAGTCAGCTTTAGCAAAGTATAATGATACAGTTATTTTGTTTTAAATAATCATAGGTTATGAAAAATGTTGTTGGGAAAAGTATTTTTAAATAACTTGAAAATTTGTTTTGCATAAAAAATGTTACTGATTCATTTTTGATCTTCAGATATGTGTGAAGTAAAGTATGAGTAGGGATTTTTTTGCCTATTCTTGGAAATGTAAAATAACTCCAGACTAACCTGCACTGCTGCAGAAGTGGGATATTGGAACATAAACTATTCACAGTGTAGCTCATTGATTTTTGAATGTCTGTTTAAAGTAAATTACATCAATCATAGGGATGGCAATGTAGAAATATGGAAATGGTGTAATAGTAGTAATCATTTCCACAATGAAAAAGTCAGCTTTAAGAATGTGTGTAGGAGGAAATTTTTTCCCAAGAATTAACTGCATTTGAATATCATTTCATCTACATAGAACACACCACCATATGACTGATATTTTCATTTTTAGTAATCATTGACATTTTTTGTGAGAAGTTGCTTTTGATTCCGTCTCTTGAACATTGGCCTGCTAAGTTTTTTTTCTCCACACAAAAAAATAAAAATAATATGCCTCATTCTGATTTTCATTGCATCATATGATGAGTCAAATATTTTCAGCACTTGTTTGTTAGTTATTTCCATGGTCAGTCTGGCAGTTTTCTCTGTCATCTTTCATTGTGTTTTACTAAGTTCTTTTAGTGGCTGGTGAAAAAGGTTGATTTGCGTGTTTCTTAGCCTCATAATCAATTATGTGTCTAATTAGGTCAAAACCATAAAATTTACTAAACACAGTCAGAATTTAGCAAGGTACTTACTTCTACAAAATAATTTTCTTAAGATGTTAGGAAGATTTTTTTTAAATGACTTATTTATTGTATTGTAGACTCCAAATACTTTGAAAAAGTTACAAACCTCTCAATTTAAGTCTATCTTTTACAATGTGTGATTAAGGAAAATCCAGATTGATTCAATAATGCGCCACACTCCTTTTTGTGTCTTTCTGAGGAAGAAAGAAGATACTGAATGTGAAACTAGGTGGAATCTGGCTTCATATAGTAGGCAGCGTTTTGTTGTTGCAAAGGCTATTTCATAATGTTTTGCATCATACGTGTAGTTTAATAGTGCAGAAGCAGAAAGTAACCAAAGAAATAATTCATCAGTTTGAAAATCCTACATCTTGGAGAAAATGGAGAAGCTTCCTAGAAGTCATCTGCTTATTTAGTTATTCTAGCTCAGCTTCTCATTTACAACATTAAAAAAGATATACTTTTAGCCTTCAGTGTACTTTTAGTCTCCTACTTCCAGTCTGCTTAGAAAGCAGACACCTGAAGCTTCATTAAAACTTGTCAATAGAGCTTTGCAGGTAAGATAAACAAGAATATGTATCTCTGCTATGAAGTCCATACTGTTTATCTGTGCTTGGTATCATTGACCTTGCCTTGTGATGCTAGGCAAATACGAATGATTCCAAATAATTAGAATGGAATTTCACACAGCTAAGGACTCTGTCATTTACCTGGAACTGAGGTTTTAATGAACTGTTTAACCTAGGTTAAACTTGTAGAAGCTGATACCATAGTTTTTTGTATTTTCTTGAATCTAACTAAATGTAGATTTACAAGGTAACTTAGTAAAGATGTATGCATAATGTTACACTGTATCTAAGTAATTTTAGTTGCTTGATATTTATATTTACTCTGACTTCAAGTGTTGTTTGACTTAGGATGCCTAAGCATAGGATGCCTAGCTCTTTCTACAGACTGCTGCTTATTGTATTGCTCTTTTGAATTACTTTAAGTAGAGGTGATGAAAAGTAGTTCAGTGAATGCTTAGTGAAAGCTAGAATACAGAATCCTTTAGGTTGGAAAAGATTTTTAAGATCAATTATAATGGTTATTTACTTGACTGATTTATTGTAGTAAAGACTTATGTAAAGGTAATATGTGCAGAAAAGAAAGTGTAATATATTGTGATTTAGTTAGAAATAGTATTCACTTTGAGGACAGAGTGTATAAAAAATCTTCGCTATTTTTCTTTGATATGTGAAAGTTTAAATTTGTAGTGCCTCTGAATAAAGTTAGGTCTTGCTGCTCCCTTGGACTTGGTATTCTGCAACAGCTCATGTAATATTCTAAATGTGAAAAAAGGATGGTGTTGAAGGGGTTGGTGCTATACCAAAAGCATTTTAATAAATTGTAAAGGTAAGAATTAAGAGTTTAAAATAACTTCTGTTTTTACCTTGTGCGGAATGTTGTATACACATGCATGCATCTATACATTCATGTTTTTAGGTGAATGTAGCTAGTCAATTCACTAGCTGCAATTTTCTTTTCCTTCTTAACTTCTATTTTTGTGGATGAATTTAACATTATTCCAGCTTGAGTTTTTTATTTTAGAAACAGTTTGTGGAACTGTTTTGAAAAATGTGAATGACAATAACTCCAAAATTCTTATTAAGTGCTTTGGAAAAGAGTAAGCTACCAAAGTATCTGTTTGCTAGGAAAGAAAATAGATTTCGGCAACAGAGGCTTGTAGTGACCAGTATCAGCTTCTGTTGACACTGATGAAGTATAAATAATGACTTTGTTCAATTCTTGACGGTTAAACATTCATAAAGATTAGCAAAGTGCCTGTTTTGGCTAGTGCTGTGTGATATTTCTATTTCTTTAGATGTTTACCTGTGAACATTTGAAACCTAGAACAGGTGTGAAAGAGATGCTGGTGTTCGTAAAACATTGCTCTTTATCTTTTTCTTTTTTTCTATTGTTTTAGACTACTAATTATAGTGAAAGTATTTGCTTTCATTGCATGCAGGATGTTAGTAGTGGTATTCCCATTGTTAGGACATGCAGCTTGTTCATTTTCATTTGAGCTGTAATGAATGTTCATGCTACTGATCACTCAAGACAGTGATGTTACATTTTTGCACTAGCTTCAGGCTGAGACATTTTATTCAATATTTAATGATATGAGGGAGAAACAGTTGCCTGGTCTCAACAGGCAGCACCAGTTACCTTACAACAGTTATCACACTGAAAAGATAAAATATGAATTTTTGAAAACCATTAAGGGAGAAGCTCAAAGGGATATATAGTAATCTCATGAACAACAGAAAGTGTTTTCTCATGAACACCTAATAGGTGAAACCTTGTATATTGAAATGGAGGAGCTGAAAAACTCCTGTAAAGCTTGTGAAAAATGAAACATTGTCAGTGATGTGTCCATCACTGTGAAACACAGCCAATGTGACTGTGTAACCCAAATAGCTCTTACTACAATCCCAGTTTCTTTTTATCTCCATATTAAAAAAAAAAAGGCAAAGGTCTTTTAATGACTGGCAGAACAAGAAGTGATAAAGTGTTCAGATTTTGCTAAATACCTTTTGTGTTACAGCACTTCTTTGACCCTAGCAAACGTCAGTATATCAAGCCTTCTGGGCAGTTAAGGCTTTGTATCATACTTTAATCCTTCTTTTATGGAAGAGTTAATGTGGCATAGTTTCTCAGAAGTTTAGAAAATGTCTATTATATGAATCACTTTGTCTCAGTGGAATAAAAGCTCATTGAACTGTGATCCACATGAGCCTCTTGTTTTATAGTCATATGAATCAGTGTTTGGGTATTATATTATTCATACCATGAAGCCAGTGCAGTAGAATTAGGCTGTTGTGTTACATGTTGGAAAAATATTATGTATTTGTACCTGGACAATTGTTCTGCAATGACGTAATGGCAGCAGTCTGTTAATTTGCCTTTTTCTTTAAAGTTCATTAAAGCATTTCAATTTTGAATATGAATGTTCGCATTCAAACCAAACCCAAACCATTTGCATGTCCTATTTTATTATCTCTGTGGTATTTAGGTGAGTGATTTAAATGAACTTTCGAATTGTTATGTTTTTTAAAAAAGATAGGTTTTCTTCTGATAACTGTAAATCTAACACACTGAGAACAGAGCTAAGTAATTTTGAAATTTTTCTAAAATCTGTAACAAAGAATACTTTTAGAGTTACTTGGTATCATTCATTTTCACTATTGTAGTACAATAATACCCTGGTTAAGGATGAGGAGCCTGTATTTTAAGGCAAGGGGCAGAGTGGAGGAAGCTGATTGCCCCTGATGGAAAATATTTCCAATGTAACTGTAAGTATTAATGTAGAAAAGATGCAATATATTGTTTCAAAATATAAGGAAACCATGCGGCCATAATGTTCGGTGTGATAGGTAATGGTTTGAGTAGTGATAACAGTCTCTTCAGTTTTCTTTAGGCATCAGAATAAAAAAAAATATTAAGACCTGAGTTGAAGAGGATAGTTACTGTGTCCACAAGACTACTCTCCAGCATGAGGTGTGTGAGGGAAGAAGGCACAATGGTGCTTGTTTCACAACATGAGAAGTGAATGGTGGAGTCTAGAATTACTCCTAGAGTTCAAAGAGCAGATTAAATTTCTCAGAACACAATAATACTTCGTGGATGGATAAAACAAAAACCTAAAAGCATTACACTGATATTTTTACTGAATACTATTTTACTGAATAGAAGCAGTGTAGAGTCAACAAGAAATGCAGAGATGAATGTCAAGACCAGAAACAGAGCAGAAACACTGTCTTTGACATTTAGAGGATGAAGAGTTTGCTGAAGTTTCATCCTCATACACTGATCAGCGGAGGTGTTAAAGATAATTGTATATACTGTGGTCTAAAACCATTGTTTCTTTCAACAGGCCTAGGAAAGAATGCCTCTGACACTCCCAATATATTGTAGGTGGAGAAGAAAAGACCTGTTTTCAATACTCTCTCAGTACATTAATTCTGATCTTTATGACAAACCTTTTATGGCCTGAAGAATAGTTGTTTAATGCTGCAAATGAAGCTCAGTGGGGATAGTGTGGAAAAAAGGTTTTGAACTGGCAAAGGAGTTGTAGGAAACTACTAAAGGAAATAAGAATACACTTGATTGAGTAAATACAACTTGAACTATGAATCTCTACTGGTTGAGGTGATTGTGCAAACCATTTCATGGCCTCCGTTTTTTGTCTGATCTCTAAGGCATAGATGAAGATGTTATTAGAACTTTTTTTTCTGATACAGATTTACAATTCTACACATTTGTCTTTTTTTTTATATTGAAACAGGAATAAAATTTTAAATCAAACAAAATTTAAAATGCATTTCTAGTGAAACTGGAATAGACTAATGTTTTTGAGTTAATTATTTTATCTCCTGATATTCACACAGTCTAACATTCCTCAACAGTTGAGTGGTCCACAGAGAAGTTTAAGAACTGGTTGAAGTCTATAAGCTCAAATTTAAACTTTCAAGTACAAGCATGAATAGAGACTATAGTTTCCACATATGATTCTCCAGCTTATGGATGGGGCTTATTTGAGCAAGTGAGGCTTTAGAACCAAAGAGCTTGTGCTGCATGCCCCAAAGGTCTGTCTAGTCTTGTGTCTTGTCTCCCACAAGGCAAGTATCTATAAATGAAACTTCACTTTATTACTTTCCCAGTCTCTGTTTTTTTGATTAAGGGTTTTCTGAGCTGGATGAGGTTTATATATTTTTAATAACTCTTGTGGGATTTTGCTTCCATGAATTTGTCTGATCTTTCCTCCCCGTAAGCCCCTGCTTTGTTAAAAGCTTTGTTCAGACCTTGTACCACTGAGCTGATTTTGCACAGAGGGATCTGTAGATTCTAATGTAACAGTGATAGTTAAGTGATTGAATGATCTAAGTATCATTTTTTAAAACGACCATTACGTCATTGCCAGTGCCTGCAACTGTGGATTCTGTGGGCAGTAAGGGAAGTGCTGACAAAACTCGTGCATTTTTTTTATTTTCTGCTCCCTTGGTCCTTGCTCCTTAGCTCACTCACACTAGCTTATTTGAATCTCTGTGTTACCTGACAAAGAACAGTTGCTTTGGTGAATGCTAGCTCTGGCAACCTAGTTAGTCATGATGCACTTTTTCCTGATGCGGTTGGTTAAACAATTTAAATAGTTACATGGAAGGGTGTCAGCATATTACAAGCAGCTGTGTCAAGAGATTACTGCTTACTAGCATACCCTCAGCTGCATGTCTCGCCCTCCTGCCAGAAGTCATCACCCATTTAGATCTGCTTGTAGAACAGCCTGTTCAAATTCTTCTTTATTATAGGAAAAAAAAAAGGTCTACAAATGAGCTACAATTTGAGCTGTCCAGGCTAATTTTGACTACAGCAGACTTGGAGAATCTGATTCTGAGTCCAGAGATCAGTTGTAGAAGTAGTTTCATGGGTCTTTAGAGAAGCAGTAACCTCTTTTATTGGAACAGCTGGACCTGCCAGGTTGACTAAGGTTGATACCATATAAGATGAACTTCTCTTATGTATTCTAGAATGATAGAATAACTTACGTTGGGCAGGCACTTTTGAGGACATATACTTCAGTTCCCTGTTGAAGTTCGATCAGGTTAGTCAGGGCCTTGTCCTGCCGTTTTATATATCCTAAAGATTAGTAATTTCTCAGCCTCTCTGACCAACCAGTTCTGTGGTTTGATCCCCCTCCTTGTGAAGGCCTTTTTCCTTCTATTTTACTAGAATTTACTTTGCTGCAACTTGTGCTTTTTCCATCTGAGATTTTTGCTGTGTATCTCTGAGATGAGTTGTTTTCTGTCATTTCTATAATTATCATTTAGCTAGTTGAGGATAACAACAAGGACACTGTGGTAGACTGCCAAAAACACCCTAAATTTTTGGTAGATTAGAGTCTTTGCTCTACCCTCATCTTTTGAGTCAACCATCTCACTGTCAGGTTGGTCAGGCACTTCCTCTGCTGTGAATACAAATGACTTCCCGGATACTTCACTTGACTGCTGTGACCTTTGGAAGAAGAGACTTGTATCACAGTGACATTAGTCCACTTCCTTAGCACCCTTGAGTGCATCCTGTCTTGTCCCTGGAGACTTGGAAATGTCCAGTTCTGCTCAGCTGGTCCCTGACCCAGTCATCTGCTACTGTGTGCAGCACTTCAGTCCCACAGACACCACCATGATGCTCAGGAACTCTGGTGGGCCAGGGAGCAGGTCTTGATGATGAAAAACAAGGCAAGGAAAGCACTGAATAGTATTTAAGCCTTTCTATGGCCTTTGCCATACCTTTTACCTGACATTTGTTGCTTGGTCTCTTGCCTTATTCAGCAGAGACCCCCGCATTTACTTTGTTCAATTTTGATGCTAACATACTTAGAGAAGCTCTTCTTCTTCTTCCAGCTGCAGCTCTTCCCCTTCCACTTCCACTTGTGCTCATGTGGGTGGTGTTTCTGTATTGTTCTTAAGTGAACTGTTCCCACTTCCACTTTACATACACTTTCTGACATTCTGGTGTTTTTCCTCATTTTCCTTTGAGGTGTATTTGCTGCATTTATATTTGCAGAGGGAATTTATCATGAGACTTTTTGCATGCCCAGTTTTTTTACTTGATGACTGCTGCTGAAATTTCATCTGCATTCAGTTGGAGAAACACCTATCTTTGAACAAATAGTTCAATAACCTGAAGTCTCTTCCCATGAGTAATTGACTGTGTTCCATAATTGAATTGCAGCTCCTGCTAACTCATGTGGGAATGTGATACTAGAAGTATATTCTGAAGTATGAGAGCTATAGTGCAGTCCAAAACCATATAGTAGTTATCAATTTATATAGAAGAGTGTACAGTAAAATGAGATTAACCTTTTTCTGATTTTTAGAGTAGTTGTTTCTGTTTAGTCTGTACATAAAATGGACAAAGGCAATTGTAAAGGTAAATCTTCTTGTTCAAACCTTATGAGTGGCATTCAGGTGTTTCAAGTGTGTATTTAAGCAATTTTCCTTCTCTTTTCTTTTTTTCAGTATTGGAGACATTCCATTAAGAAATAGGCAGCTCTGAATACCAGTTCAGCTCCCTGTTTTGTAGCTTTTTTTTTAGAGAATCAGTCAATAATTTTGTGATGAGTAAATTTATTTTTAGCAGCAATTCAGGGAATTAGAAAGATATCCTTGTTATAGTGGCTTTATAAGCAAATGTATATTTAATTTTATTTCACTGAAAGAAATTTGTAAAATGTTGTACTGTTCATGAAGAGTTATTTTATGGCAATAAAATGCAGAAAGCTTAATTACTGCAATCTGTAGATGTAATGGATATGTGTTTAACACAGTTCAGGGCTCACTAACCAGTTTAATGGGCTGATCACAATTTTCTCATAGTGTTATTGTGTTTTCATTATCATGTACAATAATTGTGTATTTACATTTTGTGTGATGTATGAAGAAGTACAGAGCTTTTTTTTTGTCAATGTCTTAAATTGGGCAGCTCCAGTGGTTTTTAAATTAGGAGTGTAAGTGCATCCAAAGTAATTTAGTCATTCCCTTCCTAAAAAGAACACTTTTCCTAATATTGTCTCATGAGATGATGAGTTGTCTGGAAAGGCAAATTGCTCTGTTGGTGTAAAACAGTTTAGAAGGCATAGATCATAGCTTTCAAATGGTTTGATTTAATAGTTTACAGACATCTAGGATGTTCAGTGACAGTTCCAAGCTTTATGTCGTGAAGGAAAATGAGTTTTAAACTCTGATGACTTCCTGTTTAACAAAGTAAAATTTTAGCTTTGATCCTCGGGGATGGAATGTGTATGATGACTCACTTGTGGTTCAGAATATGATGGTTTTAGTAACTTGTTGAATGGTGCTACATGTTGGGAAGTCTGTAGGAATAAGTGAAACAACTTTTGTACTGTATTTGCTGTTAAGTAATTTGTGTTTTAGTGGCTAACCTTACCCTCATAATCAACCCAAACTGAAAAATATTATATTTTTCTAACTAAAAGCATATATATTATAGTTCAAAGCTTTTAAAATACATATTCTTTCTGTAATCTACTTAAAGCACAGGTGTGTTAGACTAATTATAGAAATCCCTTCCTGATGATCTTTCAGTGATAAAGGAATAAAGGAACAAAACATAGTCTCAGTGTAATTATTGTAGAAAATTGCATTTGAGATGTAACAAGAGCAAAGGAAGAATTTCAGTATGCTGTTTCATTCTTCAGCTTCTGTTTGAACCCAAGGTGTAATTATTTGTATGCAGGTCAAAAGCGTCTTATACTAGTTTTTTTTTTGAAGTACCACAAAAATCTTTTTTTAGAAAGTTAATTTTGGAGGTGAAATAAGGAACTGGTGACCGAAATCTTACTGTTCAGTCCCCTGGTCAGGGACTTCTGAATTAGGGGGTAAATAAATGAATGATAAAATACAGATGTCTGCTGCTATGGAATTCCAGTTGGTATTTCTGTACTTCTGGTCCTGTCACTTTTGAAAAGCTATCCTTTTTCAATTCAGTTTCATCTGTGAGTTGTAGAAATAGTTTTAGACATTACATTCAGACATGTAAAATACACTGCAGCAAGGGTAGTAATGACCAGAAGAAAAATCTTGGCAGATGGAAAATGCAAATAGTATACAGCTATCTAAAATATCCTCTCAGTTGTTGATTTTCTATAGGAACTACTTTTACATAAGTAGTAGATGAATATGTGCAGTGTATCTGTTGAAAATCTTAAATGATTGTGGGGAAAGTAATGATGTGTCAGAATTAAAATTAGGATTTCAGAAATTGTCTGTGGCATTGGAAAAAAACTGCAGCAAGTTTATCAGAGAATTGAAAACTGGTGCTGGACCAGATGCATCAAACTTTTAGACTTCTCAGCACAACTCTGAGTTCTGGATTCTCCCAATTCCTGGCCTGAGCATTGGTGCAAACAGGGTCTCAGATGTGTGGTTTGAGCATCCTGACCTGCACTATGCTGCTGGTAAGGGAGCACTCCTGTACAACTTCACTGAGCTCTGAGATGAGCAATGACATGCAAGGCTGCTGTGAGTAAAAATAATGAATACCTAATCAGAATTGGATTGAAAGATTGCAGACCATCAAATATGGTAAATATGGTGGTTCACAGATTTTTTTTTTTTTTT
>VXBT01006417.1:61700-79360 GCA_013400235.1 Oriolus oriolus
TTTTTTTTTTTTTTTTTTTTTGTCAGAGCTAATACCCACCATTATTTGTTTAGGTATCCTAGCTGCCTGACTAAGATCTTTTCCTTCTAAAGTCTACATGCTTCTTAAATTCATAGTAGAGTCTGTAAGATTTCTTAGCTCTGCAGCAGGGGATTTGGATGAATTTGGTGTTTCAGCCTAAAAATCATATGCCAAGGCTTTGCGGAGGAGTGGATTTTGGAGGCCTTAAAGTCCTTAGTTCAGCCCTGTCATCAATATATGAATTGCTAGGAGACTAGCAAGGCTCTAGCATGCTCACTGAATTGCCATTGAGGGCTTTTGTGTTATTTGAGTGTACAAAAACTAGAGTTAAAAGATGCAAGATAAACTTCATATCCAAAACCAAGAGAGAATTGCTAAAAGCCTTCCAGAGACTCTGTTTCAAAATGCATATATTTCAAATCATAGGGATTTTCAAAATGTTCCCTAATGAAGTGTCAACAGAAGCTAAAAGTTTGAAGTGAAGGTGTTTGACATGCAGGAGGGTATTGGAGCATTTAGAAGCATGCAGATGGATGACATTTTATCATCAAATTGTGTTGCTGCAGATTGTACTGAATAGGAAAATGCACTTTGTATAGCTTGTTCTGGAAGATATTTAATATCTCCGGTTAACGTATGCATCACTATGCCCACAGTTATGTCGAGCTTGCCCTTTAAGTTTCCATTTCCATTTGCTTTAATAATAAAATAACTGGAAAGCCCCCAGTGCTGACAAATTCTATGACACATACAGAATGCAAGCATGAAAGGTTATCATACCAGTAGGTACATGGGTTTTTTACATAAATATATGTCAAGATTGTACTAGGGGCATGATATATTTAAGTATGACGTTAGCATGTGTTATTTTTGTCTTGACTGAGAGAGCAAAGCTTTGGAGCATATTGCTGTATCTCAGCTTCAGAAATGAAAGTGAAACACTTAGATGGCCACAAATCTCTACGTGGTAAAGAGTGAACCTTTAATTAAGGTTTTTTGAGCAGACTCTGAGGGACTGCTCGGGGGGGAAAGGAATTGCTCATTATTTTCAGGATTTGTTGCCATATTTTCAGTTTTCCAGTTGGAATTTCCTTGTTTTGCATTTGAGAACTTCTATGTTTTTTGTGGTCTAAAAAGTTCACATTTCGAAGCAGTCTGTCAGTTTAACTGTGGTGTTGTTCTGGCTGTAGCAATTGAGCTGTAAAGCTTCAATTCAACAAATTACTAAGGCAAGTGATTGTTTTGAATATAAGGTACCAACTGATTTCCTGGGGATGTAGATCTATGCATCTCTAACATCTCATGTCAAACACTGATGCACTTTGCAAATGCAAAGGGTAATAGCTCTTAACAAGTGCAAACATGATGTTCCATTTCTCTGTGTAGTGTTCACTAATTTGCTTTGAAGATAAGCCATTGTTTGTTTATGAATGTCAATAAAAATTATAATTTCATCTTGGCACAAAGAGTTTCAGAAAGCCAGAAGGAGCTCTGTACAAACCTAATTGTTAATGCTATCTCAAAGTGACTCAAATATGTGTATATGCATAATGTGTGTATATATTATATATTTGTTGCAGCTGTGATTTTCTAAATTAGGAAAGACAGACGCATGTAGTTAGAAAGCAAAGTAGATTTTCTAATGTTTCAGTGGCATGGGTGTTTAAAAATTGATTGTGAAAAGTACACTGCAAGTTAAGTAATCTCCTGTTTAATAAATTAAAGAAATGCTTATTATTCACTCTGTTTTAACATTTTCTATCTGAAATTATTAAAATGATATGATGAAATAAGTATATATATTAGTTGAGGTGTTTGACAGAATAGTGACTGTGACACTGATTCTGGTTGCAGTGCTGTTTGCGATGAAGAGAGATTGTTGTGTTGTTCAGTTTCTTCTCTAAAGAAGTCAGATTGTTGCAAGAAACAACACTGTGGGTATATGATAGAGAACTACTGTATAAGAAAGAAAAACCACAAACAATAGTTTGAGTGGACATTACCTTGCTCTGAATGCTTTAAGATATTCAGAGGTGGATGTGAGATTCCTTGGAAAGCTTGCAAGGACACCTTCCACTAAAACAGGTAGCTCAAAGCTTCATCCAGCGTGTGGCTTTGGACACTTTCAGTGGTAGGGCATTGACAACTTCCCTGGGCAACCTGTTCCAGTACCTCAACACCCTCACTGTAAAAAAAATAAATTCTTCCTTATATATAGTATAAAATATACTCTTCTTGTTTAAAGCCATTAACTCTTGTTCTATTGCAGCAGGCCCTACTAAATCTCTCTTTCTTATAATCCACATTGAAGTATTGAAAGGCCACAATAAAGTCACCCTGTAGCCTCCCAACCCCAACTTTCTCAGCCTTTCCTCATAAGAGGGGTACTCCAGCCCTTGGTTCATTCCTGTGTCCCTCCTCTGGACTCACTCCAACAGGTCCATGTCCTTCCTTCCTTCCATGCCCTGCAGTGTTCCAGGTGGGGTCTTTCGCCAGACCAGAGCAGAGGGGCAGAATCCCCTCCCTCCCCTGCTGCCCACGCTGCTTTGGATGCAGCCCAGGACACGTTTGGCTTTCTGGGCTGGGAGTGCACATGGCCGGGTCATGTCCAGCCTCTCACCCACCAGCACCCCCAAGTCCTCCTCCCCAGGGCTGCTCCCCATTTCTTCATCCCTCAGCCTCATCCCTCTCCATAGCCCAGCTGCAGCACCTTGCACTTGATCTTATTAAACCTCATGAGATTCCCATGGGTCCAGTTTTTGAGCTTGTCCAGGTCCCTCTGGATGGCATCCAATCCTTCAGGTGTGTCAACTGCACCACTCAGCTTGGCATCATCTGCATATTTTCTGAGAGTGCGCTCAGTCCTGATGTCTGTGTAATTGCTGAAGATAATAAACAGCACTGATCCTAATACAGACCCCCTGAGGGACATCACTTGTCACTGATGTCCATCTGGACATTGAACAGTTAACCAGTGTCCTCAGCATGTAACTGTCTAACCAACTCCTCATCCACCAATAGTCCACCCACCAAATCCATCTCTCCAGTTTACAGAGGAAAGGATGTTAAAGGGGAGTGTGTCAAATTTTTTACAGAAGTCCAGATAAATGATAGCTGTAGCCCTTTCCTTGTCCACTGATGGAGTCATTCCATCATTCAAGGCCACTGAATTGGTCAGGCAGGACTTGACTTTGATGAAGCTGACTGTCTCGAGTCACATCCCTGTCCCACATGTGCTTCAGAGCTTCCAGGAGGATCCATTCCATGACCTTCCCAGGCATAGAAATGAGGCTTTTGGGTGAGTAGTTCCCAAATAGGTACATTTTTTCCCTTTTTCCCATCCACCTGGGAATTCACCTGACTGACATGCCTTTTCGAATATCATGGAGTGTGGTTTGGCAACTGCAGAATTAGAGAATTACAGAATATTCTGAGTTGGAAGGGACCTGCTAGGATCATCAAGACCAACTCTTACTAGCACCAGGCTCTGACCAACAGATTTCATCTCAGGGTCTCATCAGCCAATTGCCTCAGGACTCTGTAATGCATCTCATAAAGTTCCACAGACGTATGTGTGTTCAGGTTCCTCAGGTGGTCATGAACCCAAACTCTTACAGTGGAGGAACTTTGGCCCCCCCAGTCCCTGTCTTGTGGTCTGTCCACTTTAGAGGTGTGGGAGGAGAGGCTGCCACTGAAGACTGAAGCAAAAAAATCAAGTCTTCACATACTGTTTGTAGATTTATCTGCTGCTTCCCAGTGACATTTATTTGTTTCTGTTCAGGCCTGAGCAGTACTTTCCATGTATGGAGAGGATGAAGTCAGGCTCCAGGGCAGAAATCTCTGGCTTTTTCCTGTGCTCTTGGTTACCCTTTTGCAATGCCCACCATATTACAGTGTATGGATGGATGCAGAGCACCCCAGCAGAGATTCACAGCTCACAGGGACTGTATGGAAGGAAGATGCAGCTCAGGACTTTTTTAGCAGGAAACTGTACTTCAACAGGAAGCAAAACTGGAGAAGAAATGGGGATTTGGGAGGAGTTAAATTTGGTTTTGTCGGTGGAGAAAATTGGTAAGTGATCCTGGAACTTAAAGGACAAGGTTTTAAGGAACCAGTAGCTAAGGGAGAGAAAAGCCTGTTAAAGAGCCGTAACACTGAGGAGGGGACTGGGGCTGATAAGTCAGCAAGCAAATGGGAAAAAGGACAGGGCACAGAGTGTCCAAATGGACAGATGGTACATCAAAAACCTTTGGATGGGAACATACCAGAGATGATTGTGTCTGCTGAAACACAGTCCCTTACAGACTTTAGAATAGAGCTAGTGTTTTCTAAAGACTTATGTATGCTGGAAAAGGGGAGTCACTTCAAAATTTATTTGTTTAGAGTATTATTTAAGCTGTGTTAATTTTGGAGTGGACACAAATGATTCTGTTAGAATGGACTTGGTTTGTTTAATAAATTCTGAATTTTCTTACTTCAATAGAAATCAGTCTAATATTTTAAAATGCTCCCATACAGTCATCCTGCAAGTTATATTACTCTTCTGTCATCAGCAGTCTCAAATGCAGAATGTACTGTGCTCTACATGGCATTTCATGGTGCTGTAGGAAAATTTTTTCTGTTATCTTTTAGCAGCAGAGAAATCTAGGACCTTGCAGCTGAAGATAATATGCCTCATATGGTTCCTCAAAAAGTCTACCTTATATGGTTCCTCATGCAGATCCTGAAAAAACAGGAACAGGGGCAGTGCCTTAAAGATTATACAGATATATATAAAATGTATTTTGGCAGGAACTGGTTGCAAATTGAAGCACCCAAAAATTAGCTACTTAGATGCAATTTTGCATAAAAGTATACAATATATCTTGTAAAGTTTTAAGCCAGCTCTTCATGCTTTATTTTGTATACTCTTTTATTTCATGGGCATAAATACTGGTGCAGTTTGTAATGAGAATTTTTTGAAGACTGAAACTTCCCTGAGTATGTTGTGTCAATTGCAAATGACACTGCTACTACTGTCAAGCCAAATTTAACTCTGTATTCCAAAGTAAAAATGTTAAGAGTGACTCAAAACAAGGCTATCTTTTTCTTCCCTTCCGTTCCCCTCCATTCTCTTTTCTTTTCCTTTTCTTTCCTCTCCTTTCTTCTTTGAGCAAGTCAGATTTGTCCATGAGTTTCATTCTTAGGTACAACTGAACTTTTTTGACTGAATTAAGAAGACAACAACCTGTGACCAGCCTAGCAATATGAACTGATTCTGTTTATAATACTTATAAAGGGAAGAGCTATTTAAAAACTTGAGAGGTTATGCTCAAATAAAAACAACATTTTATACTGGAAAATTTTATATGATAATAATAAAGGTGGTACTACCAGCACTGCCTGAAACAGTAATATAAATGTATCATATCGCTAAGACTCGTTATACTAAGTGTTAGCTTTTAGATGGATTTCAACTTTTTTAGCACTTGATTTGAGAAAAGTGAGACCTGTAATAATCTGCTTACTGTACTGTTTCATACAAAGGAAACTAATATGGGTGTGAAATGAAAACTGATTGCACAGTAGTATAAAGTGCAAGATTGTTAGACGGTGCAATGAAAAATGAAAAATATAACACCGTAATTCAGAGAATTCTCAAAGTTCCATGTTTATTTTTGAATCCTGAATTTATCTTAGGAAGATTAGTTTGCATTTGAAGTAGCTAAATTAAATGAACCGTCAGTTTTATCTCCCTGGCCAGGAGAGTGTGAGTAGCCCGGATAACTTGATATGTATGTGAGGAAACTGAAAACAAGGAAGACTATTAAGTATAATCCCAACAATAATAGTAGGTACTATGGTATTGTGCAGAAGATACTATCATTTCCTGAAACTGAGGAGATGGGTGAAATACAGTCAGAACTCCCTTTGGTATTCTCTTCACACAGAAGCCTAGAAATATTTTATTAAATATTAATAACAACATAAAAGACCTTTGGTCTTTTTTTCGTTTTAATTAGGCAGGATATATATGCCATTCACTTTGAAGCCAAATGCTACTCCTTTGTATTAACCTGCAGGGGGTACTAGAAAGTTGAACCAAGTAGCATTTAGCTATTTCTCCTCCTGCCAGAGATAATGAACATCTACTCTTACTGTTACCTGATCCCCATATACAGGTTTCATACTCACTTCCAGCGTTTGAGCAGTAGCGTGTGAAATGCTGCCTCAGCCCGTTTCTGACAGATCGGCAGAACTCAGGAAAGTTATTAACCTTCAACTTTAACCTGCTAAACTTACAAGGGAAACTTCATCTCATAATGAACTCAGACTGGCGAGACAAAATGGACAATAATTCCAGGAGGGAAACAAAGCTGTGTGTTGTGCACTGAACCTGTTTCATTTTGTGGTGAATGATAAAGACAACTGAAGAGCCTAAGAACGATAGCTGGTATGGCAGAAGAGAGTAGGAAATTTTTTTGACACATAAAGCTAAGGCAGGAATTAGTAAGAAGCAAATGAAATAAAATGGTAAGAAATTAATCGTATGAAGTCTGTGGGTTTCTAGACTTCCGGCTAGCTGTTTATGCAACCCTTTTACCTCATACGTAGATTTCCATACATCTAAAGCCTGAGAATTATCTTAAATAGGGCCTTGGAGCTGCTGATGTATCAGCCATTGATTCTGGGGCCTCGACTGGAGAACCTTGAAGAGCTGCCAGGCATCTTGGCCAGCTTTTTCCTTGGGCTGATGGCCTTGGGCATTCACTTTGGCCAGAGCTTGGTATACTTTAGCTAACTGTCCAGGTAGCCTAATTCTTCTTTTTTCTTAAACCTAACGTATTTAGCTTGGTCATTCCACTGCAGAGCTATTCTCTTGCCAGTCCTTTAGTGTGGGACTGGACAGTCCTCTTGGCTGAGCTTCCTCAGAGTGAAGAGTCTGGTGAACTTAAATGAGTTATGCACATTAACCAATAGGAAGCAGAGCTGCTTTGAGAGGACACCCGCCCGTGTTCTGCTCAATGAAAACAAGTATATTTGAATACTCCACTTACTGATGAATTCACATTTTCTAATGATTGTCAGAGAAACTGTGACGAAACTTGACTGTCACTATAATGCCTTTTGACTGAAATTATCTCCTTTGTACATAAGCATTATGAAACACGATACATTTTTTCACTGACCCCCTCCTTCATAAAATATATGGTTCTTCTTTGATCATCTAATACTCGATATTTTGTATATTTTGTTTCCCGCTTATGTAAAATTAACATCATTCCCTATTTCCTTTACAATTTTTAGCCTAGTTCTGGAGACACAATTATTCATTTCTCCATATGAAAGTACATGAAGGGGATAATGCTTCATCTTACAGGAATGTTATGAAAATAGATTTCAGTAGTATCTATGAAGAAACTGGGTAGTGCTGATGATAAAAAATTTGTTTTTTCCGAAACTCCTGTGGAATGAAGGAGTATAAATAGCTTTGTTTCGTCAATAAGGTGAAAATCAAGCAAACAACAGCTTCCTTCATGTCCTAATTGTCCTGACTTTTTAGACAAAATGTTAAGTGATCAACAAAAGTATTAATCTCTACTTTTTCTAAACAAACTCACATTAGTCCATTTGTGATACACTGATGTGTTTTCCTGTGTAGTTTGTAAGTTGTAACAGGTGTAATCAGATTTGTAAATTTAAAACTTCCACATCTTCTGTTTCTATCATCTTAGGTTCCACCCCTCTGCTGTTAGAAAAGCCAATTTAGCCTGTTACACGGTGGTTACCAGACTTGGATTAGTAGTAACCACAGAGAACAGATTCTGATGTATCTCACTTCCCTTGTTCACAGATATGTATATAATGTATTAGAGAAAATTGAAAATATTAAACCTATTTTATACTACTAGAGCAGTTTGGTTTGAATTTGAAAATTTTAACATTCAATCAAAATAAACCCATGTCTTTGCATGTGGGGAACTGTAAGAGTATGAGCTGTTACTAAGGGGGAGGGGAACGGGTAGGAAGCAAGCTTTTGTTAGTGCACACAAGTTTTTAGCACTTTTTTGTTTCAATAAATACATTAAAATAGAAACCCTCCTAATTGCTCATTTATGGATATTACAAGTGGACATTTTCTGTGTATAGGAAGTATTACTGCTCAAGAGTTTTGAGGCACAGAAAATATTAGGCTAAACTTTTGTTTTTACTAAATAATAAGTTACATAAGGGTTTTGAGGAACAGAAGATCAAAAGTGATAATCTTCTGTTTCTACTAAAAAGAATAAACAAAATCACCTGATAGAGCTTAAAAGATAATTAAACATATTTGTTTCAGAGGTACAGTAACTGAATTTAAGATACTCAAACAAAATACAGTTACACTTCATTTATCCTGCAACATATAACATGCAATTGTTCAAAAATATTTGAATTATATTGTATAGTTGCCATCATGGCATTGTAGAACACAGAAGACTACTTGGAAAACACAACTGAGCCATCTCCTGATCTCTCAGGATAATGTAAAGGTAGAATGAAATATCTGACATCTCTGATATTGAAGCACAGCTTTCTAGTTTGTTTTGGCCCCATTTTCAGCTGCCACAGGGTTAATGATTGTGAAGTAAGTTGCGTCAATGTATCAGGCTAACGTAAGACAAAACACTAAATGTGGTCTACTTATGGTCAACACTAAATTTGAAGGAAATGAAAAATGTATCTTTTATATCAGTATGAGTCATGTAACTCTGTTTTTAATTGAGTAGTTTACTTATTTGGAGATCTGTCATTACTGAATAAGAGTACAGAATCCAATTATTTCCATTTCATATTAATTTATGACTGTATTATATGAGAAAGAAAAATAGTTTCCAAACTCATAACGAATTCACTCTATGTCTGGCATTTTTCTGCAGCATCCTGAAAATTTAACAAATGAAGTGGCAGTAGTGTAGTCTGCCTCAGAAGAACAGCTGCACAAGTTAGTTCACCACAAAACAAGCTGAACAAAATAATT
Source organism: Oriolus oriolus (assembly GCA_013400235.1). Taxonomy (NCBI): domain Eukaryota; kingdom Metazoa; phylum Chordata; class Aves; order Passeriformes; family Corvidae; genus Oriolus; species Oriolus oriolus. The sequence goes on from VXBT01006417.1 coordinate 70,723, forward strand.
TATGGAGTACCGTTTCCTTAATTATTTCACAGAACCTTTCTGGCTCTGGAGATTTGTTTGAGCCAACTATTGCAAATCTGCGAATTCCAGAAATAGTAGATTCCTGTTCTTCATTCTTTACGTCCATTTTTCATCATGAAAACAAAAGCTGTTAATCCATTGTAACTTTATGCTAACAACTCTATATTAATGTTCTTCATATTTTAATAAGAAATTGAGATCTGGGAAGCCAGTGTTAATCAGATGACTGAGTTAATCTAAGTTTTCTGTTGACTAATTCGAAGCTAATTCTTGCTCTGGCAGTTTTGTGAAACTGTAAAGCAAACTGGAACAGAGTGCAATGAACTTGACATAGACATGAGTGTTTTAAGAATTAATTTTCCCAGAAGCCTACCCTGATGCCTGTTTTGACATTGTGTTGCATCTGGGTATCAAGAAATATGAATGACTGCACTGAAACTTGATTTATCTGAACTAAAAGGATGAAGGAAGTTAGTTTAATTTTGACCTTTTAGTTCAGTATGCTAATATCCAGAGTACTTGACAGATGAAATTTCTTCATTATGAATAGAGTGAAATTCTCCTCTTATCCTGAGTTCTATGAGGTGCTCATAGCTTCTTGGCTTCCTTGATTGTGCAGAATGATTAAACATACTTATTGGCCAGAGGGCATTTGGATAGTCTTAGGAGTTTTTTTCTAGACATTTCTAGAAAACAACCAATCTAAAGGAAGCCCTTATTTGCCCAGTTTCTGGGAAACTGGTGTGAGTGATGATCTTGCACAAAAAGAAAGCGTTTCAGCACTTTACACAGGTTCACTTGAAACTTTGCTTCCGATTACAGTCATTTGTTGTGACTCCCTGCAATTGCAGGCTGACTCCCTACTCTGAGTTTCCAAATGTTTTTTCTTTAAAAATGTCTTTCTCCCCATACCTTCCTTTCCTTTATATGTGCCTGGATGTAGTTTATATTTGCAGAAAACATTTCTTAATTTTTGATGGGGAAGTAGTTGTTTCTTTCCCATTCAGCATGTTTGCAAGAAACCACCACTGCTCTCGCATTTAGGGAGCTAAAATGACCTAAGCCAGAGTATTGTGAGGGATCATGACTGTTCAGTCAAATAGGGAGGGTGAGGTTGTCTGTGGGATTCAAACCTAGCAGCCTGAGCTCACAGCTGCACCTGGCCCCCTGTTCTGTTCTGAACCAGTAAGGAGAGAGGATGTACTTATTACCAGGACTGGGTAGTTATCCATGCAAAACAATTAAAATTGCTTCTGTTCGAGGATACTCCACACATTCAGTGTGAGTACCATGTAAGATTGTATTAATGGTCTAATTTTTACTGGTTATATTTTATTTTTATCTGTTCAAACAAACAGGGTTTTCTTTCACACAAGTTCTCACTGGTGTGAAATAGTATGTGGCTTGAGTACAAGCAACAGGCTAGAAGGGAGGGATAAATTTACTTTAATAAGTCTTTTTCAGGTGGAGATAGGACTCTTAAAACCCTGAGGATTCAGTTCAATGACTGAACTTAATTATCGGCCAAAAACGAGTTGTAAAACTAGAATGTTTTGTTTCAGATTACATTTTTTTTGTTTGTTTCACCAGAAATGTTGTTTTAGAATCTTAAAAACACCTAAGGAAATAGAGATGTATGACAAGGAGACAGATGAGAGAGACTGAGGTAGCAAAGTAGACTGTCTCAAATGATATTTATGTTTTGTAACATAAAAAGGCGTAAAGGCCATGCTAACACATTGCAAGCTTATCTTGATTTTGGTATTTCACCATATATCTCCACAGAACACCTACAGCTCTCTGTGTGACCTTCAATTACATGTGCATGGTAAGATACAACCCTGTTTGACTAGGATTAAAAATGGAGGCATGATAAATGCTTTAAATTTCTGAGCTGTTTCAGTGGTCTACTTCCAAGAAGAATAAATGTTACAACAGAGTCTGGATAGGGAAGAAGGCTGACAGTAACTAGGGTGAAACACATCCCAGGCTTAAAATGAGACAGAAGTAGTAATTCTGTTAAAAAATACCATTTTATCTGAGAAAGAAGGAGAAAAGAGACTGAGGCCAAGAAGGTAATGTAGGTTCAGGTTTGCTCATCAAATTTCTGGCCTTGCAGGCAAATGGACTCTTACGAGGTTTGTCATTCAGCATTTTTCCTTAAAGATTCCATGATTCTCTTCAGATTTTAAGAGTAAAGTGTCCTTTATTTAAATTTGTTTTTTTAAATTTCTTGCTCAAATGCCAAGCGTTCTCTGAAGGACTTAGGCAGTAATAGAGCTTTTGATGTCTCCAGGCTCCAGCAGAATGTTCCTAACCTGCTGAGGATTTGGGAGAGCGCTAGCACTGAATCTTTAGTCAAGCAGATGGATTGCTGCCAGAGAAGGGTCAAAGGATCTGCAAGTGGGAGTGCCCTAAGAGATCCAGAAACTAGGAGCAGCAGTCGGGCTGTAGCCACAAGTAGAAGCACAAAGTGTTCAGCAGTGGGCTCTGGTCACTTCAGAATAGTCCTGCCTGAAGAGCAGGATGAGGCCAGCTAGTGAGAAGTGAGTGGTGCTCCCTATCTTGTTGAAGCTTAGTGTTTGTTATACAAACTATTCTTAATCACTTGTATTAATTAAAATATATTTGTAATTTTTTAAATAAGTGCAGTGGAGGGCTCCACAGATGCATGGCAGCTATTCTAGCTCTTGCTGTTGATGTGAGTTCATTTCTTCATTACCTCACACCTGTATAGCCCCTAATGTCTCTCTTCTTGGAAGCCAGATTTAGGATGTAAGGAAAACAAAATTAGTGTCTAATTTCTTTGATCCTTAAAACCATAAAGGTCCACGAAATCCAACTCGTATGTGCCTGATTAGGTGACAGAAGAATATAATTAGCACTAGTTTATCCCTCTATGGGGAAAGACTTGCCATTGCATACAGCCATGTTGCATTGCATGCTAAAAACAGTGACTTCTGTCCTGTATTGCTATGTCACAGCAGCAGGCAACAGGAACATAAAAGGTGTTTTCTTAATGTACTTCATTTCCTTACTGTTGTAACTGTCTGACAGCTAGAGATTGGGAATAATCAGTTATTTAGTCTCTTTCTTTGTTGATTTCCTCTCATGCAGTGATTCTGGGTTTTTTTTTTCAAAAATGAAACAATGTCAAGAAGGTGATGCAAGAGCTGTAGTTAAGGAAAAATGTCTGAGTAGTCCCAGACAATGAAGTGTTAAAATATCAGTTTGTGCTTATCGGGGTAGGTCCACTGTTGCACAGGAGCTGGCTTTAGACTGAAATGTTTACACTAATGTATCTCAAGTTCCAGTTTATGGAAGAGTTTCCTTTTTGCATTGCATATTATGATATTAATGCATGCCAGCATTGAAGGATTTGGCCCTTTTTTTGCCCCCCAAATGGTTGTAGACATTCTGTTATAGTGTAAGTACTAGGCTAGGTGCAGTGTAGCTGTAGTGTATGCTTCCTCAGCTGGGAGGACATTTTACTTCAGATGAAAAATGTGCTTTGTATGTACAAGTTCATTTTGCATATATTTTTCAGTAGAGAGAGTGCTCTGCCTTCTTGGGATTTGGTAGCTGAACCAGGTGAGATTGTGTCTTGTTGGGTTTGCCGTTTTCCCTGAGCTCCCATCGTATTAGCCACCAATTCTCCTTTCTTTAGTGCTGCTCAAGTCCCAGAATTTCAGGGATGAATAATTTCAGACATAAATTCTTAAAAACCCATTACTCTGGAAGAGTCGAAAGCAGATTAATTTGATAGTAGTCAGGTTGGGAGAAAGAATAGGGTTAAGGAACAGGAATTGGTTTGGGGGGTTTAGCAGATTTCTTTGCTATGTGGAAGAACAAAACAGTAGATTTCCATAAGGAGAGCACTGAAGTGAGGAAAACATTCAAGTCACTTGCTTTTAAGCAGTGAAGACTTCAGATTTATTAGTCTGGTTTTTGCTTTACTTGTTGTTTCGTCATTTCAATTCTGTCCACTGAAAACTGTAGTAATTGACCCAATTTCTGACTGTGATCTCATTAAAAATGTGAGTGAAAATAGGATACTGCCATAGTAATTAATTTTTTTCTTTCACTTGCCCTAGGTAGTGACAAAAGTTTTTCCCGTCTGTTTTTTTCTTGTCTTGATTTTCACATTAAATGAAGTTTAGCTGTCATAGTCAATTGAAAAGTGTTAGAATATGGACTAGTAAAATATTATTTATTTAAAATACAAGTTAAATAAAAGTTCTCACTTAATATTACACATAAATCCTACATGATTTATGAAGTATGATCGTACAGTGCAGCACTGGTCTAAACCTCCTACCTGTTGTTGCAGCTGAGTAATGACTTCATAAATGTGTGGGTGTAATTTTGAAACTGGAAAATGCCTTCTTGTGGGCCATTAATATCCATCTGCAGCAAGAAGACTTATGTTTTAATTTGTATCTACTTCTGAATTTTGTTTAAGGTGACTTAGTGCATCCTCAAGTGAAATACCAAGTTCCTATATGGAGTAATAGAAAGGCACGTGTTCTTACTGAATATCTCTTGTGTGCTCATGCTTGTTGCATTTTTGTACACTTAAGTGAACGTTAATAAGTAGATTAACAGTCTTTGGCATTTCTGAGTTTTTTTCCTCAAATAATTTCAGTTTAAAACCAAATAAGACATATTGTCAGTGGCATTAGCAATATCGCAAGTCCTAGGTGGGTAGTGCAGATCTGTGCTTCTCAAACAATGTTTTGTCTGACAGTGGAGTTGTTTGTACCGTGTTTGTGAGTGAAATGTGGAGTGAGCTCCTTACACCAGGTGCAGAATCCCTTTTGAAGTGGAGTCCATTTTATAAACTTTGGGTTCCAGATGTATTTCTTTGGTTCCATCCATTTCACGTACACAGCCATCTGCTAGGAAACCATCTTCTATTTTCTCAATCTACGAGACAATTGCTTACTTTGAACATAAATTAGTTTTTCTAAATTACATGACCATTTCATCTTTCAGTACAAAAGCTGTAATTATTTAACTGCTAGTGAATTCTTAAAGTGTATTTACACTTCCTCTCATGCATCTTAAGCATTCATACATCTTCAAGCCAAGTACTACATTCTTCTGATTCAAGCTGTCACCTTCAAGCCACCCACGCATGGCAGTTTGGTATAGGCATTTTTCAGATTTTTAAATAAACCGGGCCACAGATGCGGATGAATAGAACGGATTGTGAAAGTTCAGGACTGATTTGCAAATTAAGTGGGCTGTTTTGGAGATGGGGTTTGCCACAGCCAGGCTGGCACAAATAGCAAGTTGTCCTGCCTCTTGGACCTCAGCTAGGGAGATTGTGTCTGGCGTGCTTCTCAAATGGGATTTTCGTTGGCTTGACTGACAAGCCAGACTTCTATGAGTAGGAGTTGCCCCTGGGGCAACCTGCTATGAAATTTTGCTCAAAAAACTTCTTTTCTCAGTCATTACAGACCCTGGGGCAACCTCTGAGTCAGCCTCAGGTCACTGTCTCAGGCTTTCCTCAGATCTGCAGTCTTTTTCCGAACAATGACTTGCATGGCCATATATAAGAGTGGCCTTACCTACTGCCTGCTCTTTGTTGTCTCAGTGCTTCCTTTTCCTCTTGCAGAGATAATGTTTTGGTTTTTTTCTTCTCGGTCACGTTTTCACCCTGTCATGTTTTTGCATCTTTTTTGGTGTCTTTCCCGGTCTAAGGTGGTTTTGGTTGTTAGTTGGTTCTCTGGTTTGTTCTGGAAAGGGCTCTTCATGTTTTCTTCTGAGACAAAACTGGGGATGCCTGACCCCATAAAGATTTATACCTGGATTTAAGTTAACTAAAACATGTACAACTTCTCAGGATCAAGGCCTAATCTTGGAAATAATGTGTTTGAAAATTGGTGTTAAGTATTATCTAGGTATAGTGTTTAGGCATTTAGCATGTTTTATATTTTGAAAATTGCTTAACTTAGCAACAGATGGCAGGTACTTTAAAAGTGGAAGCTATGCTTGTAACAGAGACTTTTAAAATACAATATAACATGACTGAAAAGTGTTATACTAAAATAATCATTTTGTCCATGTTAGTTTTTTTATGGACTTACATTTTGAGGATTCATTATTAAGAACAGCATCTTTTCTGCACAGCATATTTTTTATGAGTTTCAATGGAAGAGTGAAAAACCTACTTAGAGTTTTATGCAAAAAAATCACAAGCATACATTTTACTTGAATAATTAGAAGGTTTGTGGATGACAGGCTTTGGTTTCACCACTAATTATTAATAAAATGTAAGATGTGCACAATACTCTCTAAAAGAAGAAAGCTAGAAACCTGTTGGTTAAATTAATCCACTGTGAATCAAATAAAAGGATAGGATAGGATAGGATAGGATTAGGATAGGATAGGATAGGATAGGATAGGATAGGATAGGATAGGATAGGATAGGATAGGATAGGATAGGATAGGATAGGATAGNGGATATGATAGGATAGGATAGGATAGGATAGGATAGGATAGGATAGGATAGGATAGGATAGGATAGGATAGGAAGACTGGTTTTTACTTGACTTAATAAACAGGATTATTACTGAATTAAAGTTTGGATTTTTTTTGTCAGAACATGATTTTTTCCAATATGTTTTGACAGTGCCATCAGCTATGAGAAACTACTGACTGTAGATATTCTCTGCCAGAATGATGAATCTATTTCCAGTAAGCTAGTTGCTTCATCTTGTTGGATATACTCTTGGGCATTTATCACGTAATTCCCTTAATTCAAACCAGTTGTGTACATATTTTGTAATTGATGAATTACTGACAGTAAATAAATATTCATACAAAATCAACTATTTCTTAAATTAAAAAAATACTATTTAACAGTTTTTGTGTCAGAAATTAGCAGTCTTTTGTTAACTGTGTCTTTTCACTGTAAACAAATATGAACATTAAATATGAGTTAGTGTAATCTAAAAATGCTATTTACAATTATTACGACATTGACTATATACCATTTCAGGTAAGAACACATTACCATTGCAATTGTATGTTAAATACTTTTATCAACACAGTGAGTAATACCAGATCACTAGTCCTTGAAATAACATGTCATTAAATTTGTGAAGATGAAACAACTATTCTCCCATCAAATTCTGCACTACATTTAGACGAAATGCCTTGGTTAAGTAATGTCTTTGAAGACTGGGTGTTACTTCCTTTAGCTCTGATTATAGTTGGCAGACATTATGTGTTCTTTGTGTATTACCAAAACAGAACATCTATCCACGGCGTACTCTGTCTTTTCTTCATAAATGGATGCAACTTTGGTGTGTTGAATGTATTTTAGTGTCTTGTTTGTGTTTGATTAATTTGGTCTTACAGCTTTTGTGTGTGCATGTATCTTAGCCCTACTACTGAATATATGTGATTGATGCAGTGAACTGTTGGCTTCTGTTCTGTAAATATTAATCAAAGAGTATGCTCCTCTGCTTAATGGCTTTTCAGTGCAGGAGGCAGCCAAACAACTATAGTCTGCTTTTTTTTTGCTCTTTAATCATTATTGTGTAAGACACTGGCAAGAACAGTTTTTTTAATCTATAAACACTATTTCATGCTTAAACATATCCATTGTTTGGTCAAAGTTATGAAATATTGTTGCTCAATGAAACTTTGTTTTCAGCATTTCCTGGTAAAGCAGTAACAGAAGAGATAAAACAGTAAAGGAAGGGACAGATAATTAAGTAAAGAAAAATACTAGGAATACGTGCAAGAAAGAAGCAGAAGATGCAGAGTCAGTAAATTTAGCCTCATATGGTTTCAGGTCTTATGATTTAGACAAATAGTTTTCTTTAATCAAAAGCCAAACTGGATGCTTTTCTAGATTCCATGGCTGTGGTGAAAGGAATAACTCGTGACTAAAATATTCTTAAGGAGAATAAGGTAGACATTTGCTATGTTCCCATGTGTGCTTAAAATGTGTGTAAGAATAGATGTTGATTAGTGTGACAGCTTATTTGGGTGAGAAATTAAAAGCTGTTCAATATTTAAATAAAAAATCCAGTAAATGCTTGTTTGTGGTGGTGGTACTCAGCTCAGTATCAGAAGCAGTGAGTTTCTTGAAAACACAGCTCACATTTTTCTGGCATGTAGGTCTGGTATAAATTTAATAGATACAGCTTTAGTCATTCTCCATGAATGTCACTAGTGAGGCAAGCCAAGGCTGAAGGGAAGGCTTATGCTTCGGGGTTTGTAGTGTTTTTTGGTTCTGGTGTGGGGTTACTTTAGTGTATGTGCATCCCTTGCCCCTTTCAGAAAAATGTCTCTAAATTGTGCTGTTAGCAAAATTTTACCCCTAGGACTATCACTGGTTTAGCTTTAGAAAATTAGCAGAATTTATTATATATAATTGTGGCAGTCTTTAGCAGGAATTCAGAGGTCCAGCAGCATGCGAGTCCAGTGAGAGAATGAATTATTTATTAATTTCACAATATCATTTATAGATCGTAGTTCCTGAGGTGATAGGCTGAAGCACCAGACATCCACCTCAGATTATTTGTCCCATGTAGCTTAACAAAAACACCAGATGTGAAAGTTATTTTCAAAAACCCATCTTAGTGTTTACATAGCTTGC
>VXBT01006420.1:6932-93504 GCA_013400235.1 Oriolus oriolus
ACCTGAGCAGCCTGGGGCTGCTGGCAGCCCTCAGCGTGGAGCGCTGCATCTCCATCCTCCGCCCCATCTGGTACCGCTGCCACCGCCCCCGGCACCTCTCGGGCGTCGTCAGTGGGGCCCTCTGGGCTCTTGCCGGGGTTTTGGTGTCCTCCCTCTACCTCACTTTTGCTGGAGACTCTGAGACCATCCTTGCAGGTGTAGTCCTTGTGATTTCCCTGATTTTGTCCTTCGTGGTGTTGGTTTCCAACCTGTTCCTGTTGCTCAAGCTGCGCTGTGGCTCCCGGAGGCGGAAGCCAGGGAAGCTCTTTGTGGCCATCCTGCTCAACGTCCTGCTCTTCTTCGCCTTCAGCATCCCCTTCTGCGTGGAGGTTTTCCTCAGCCTTCCCGATTCCAGTGAGTTATTCCCAGAAGACACCTCCTTCCTGCTGGCATTGCTGAACTGCACCCTCAACCCGGTGATTTACGTGCTGGTGGGGAGCTGCCGGCGGCGCCGCTTCCAGCGCTCGGTCAAAGTCGCGCTGCGGAGGGTGTTTGAGGAGAAAAGCGGGAGTGAGGAGGGGAGCCACGGCCCTGGGAACACTGCGGTGGAGCTGACGGCTCTGTGAGACACTGCTGGACACGTGGCACCCGGAGAGGTGGCACCTCAGAGACAGCCAGAAGTATGGGGGCACGTGGCTCTGAGCTCAGTCCTGTTCCTGCATTCCCCGTGGAATGACCCTCACTGCCCCATCCACAGGGAACAAACTCTGTTGAAGAAGCAACGATTGCAAACATGGGCAGAGCAATGGGTGCTGGGTTGGTGAGGGTGGGATTTGGGGTGTGGGGAGTAAGAGATGGGGGAAAGTTACAATTTGGGGAAAAGAGAGAGGGAAAAAAGAGAGAGAAAGAAAGAGTGAGGGAAAGGAAAAAAATCGAGAAAGTGGGAGAGAGAGGAAAAAAAATTTCAAAAGAAGAAAGGAAAAAGAAAAATACAAGAAAGAAAAAAGGAAACTAAGCAAGAAAATGAATGGGAGAGAAACAGAGAAAGCAAGAATGAAAGAAAATAATAAAGGAAGGGAGAAAGTAAAACATAAAGATTGAGAACGTAAAAAGATTTGCTTGGACCGGGCAGATGAAGAAGGATATCCCTAGTATGCTAAATCCCCATGAGCAGTTGGGTCAGTCACACAGGGGCTGGTCCTGCTCCCTCTGGAATCATTAGGGGAAGTGTTATTCACCTAAGCACAGCAGTGATATACCAAAAAACACCTGGAATTAGCTGTTAGAAAATAAACTTGGCTTTTCTGTCCTTTTTCAGTAGACACTGACTGGAAGGTTCTTCCTGCACCTTAAATGAAAATAATTATTTATCTGAGTTTACATTCTGTGTGTTTTTATCAGTTGATAACAATAATAACAATAACAACAACAACAACAACAACAACAACAATAATAATGATTAAAAAAACATACAATTTTTAGCCCTTTGAAAAATAACAACAACAAAAAAGAGACTTCTGGTCTTTTTAACAATAATGGAAATGTTTCGTTTGTTCCGAATGATAAAATCATTTGAGATACCAAAAAGAGAACATCTTGAACATGAATCTGTGAGGTTTTTCAAAGAAAATTACCCATATTGCCTTTTTCTAACAATTTTGGTTAAAAGAATAAATATTAGGTGGTCTGATAGCACAAATAATCCCATTTTGCACCTCAAAGGATTTGGTTTAGAGAATAATTTGTTGCAAATCATGGCATTTTTTTACCTTGTTCTGTTTCCTGTATTTCCCCACTTATCCTTCAGTTTATTTCTATTGGTAAAGGAGATTTAAAAGCCATGGATTTTGATCTGCCCTTTTAAAGGAAGAAGTAACAACCCAGTGCATGCTGTAGTTAAATGCAGAGACTCTGCCAAGGGCTGGAGGAAATTAAAATAACATGCAACAATATAATAATATAAAATAACCATCTCCAGCCATGTATTTCTTTGAAACTGAAGAAAAGGGAGGATGAAACTCAGTGAATAAATTTTTAAAGCAAGTTGGAAGGAGCTGGAGCCCTCTTCTGCTCTGTGGTGTGGAAACTTCCCTGGCTCAGAGAAGAAATGGACTTGGAGGATGTGAATCCTTTCAGTCCTTGAAATGCTCTTATTAGGAGGCCCTGAATGGCTCTGGGAGTCTGAGTGAGTGCTCAGACATGGGAATTCTAAATTAAGAGGGATAGATGGACTCTCCTTCCAGGAATTTTATGTCTGCTTCCAGCAGGAGGATTGTTGGTACCGATCTCATTATCAGAGATCAGAGTGAAAAGCAACACTGAGAATTTATGAGCTCGTGAATGACAAGGATTTATCCTGAGCAGGGTTTCTTTGATGAAATTCAGACACCAAGACATGTCTCCTTATCAAATGAGTATTATTTAATAGTCACTGGAAAGAAAAAGGAACTTTTAATGTGGCCCGAATACAGGTCAGGAATATTCTGTGGTCCAGGCGCTTATGTGCTTTCAATGATCACAGCTGGGACTTAAAGTAATGCCCTAAAATATCTACAAAGAGCGCACTGAGGGTCAGGCGAGATGAACCTCCCTCAGTACCTCGGAGTTCTTCAGTTCTGCCAAGGAATTCTCAGTGGGATTTTAGGAGGACATGGTTATCGTGTCCCGGGTTTCCCGCTCGTCCCTGTCATCCGCCGAGTCTTGGAAGGCTCTCTGGAATGCCAGGCGGAGGGTGAGCCTGAATTTCCGATCCCTGTAGCTTCCCACCAGGAAGTAGATGACGGGGTTGAGGGTGCTGTTGACACAGGACAGCACAAAGCCGATCTCTGGGGAGTACAGAAACTTGTGCCCCAGGAAGTCCAGGAGGATGAGGACGCTGAGGGGCACGGCGAAAATGAGGAAGAGGAGGATGGTGAGCATGATGACGGTGAAGAGCCGGCCCGTTTGGAAGGGCTGGGAGCTGCACTTGACCCGCAGGAAGAGGGTGAGGCTGAAGAGCAGCATGAGGGGAGCGCAGACGAGGAAGTCCAAGGCCCCGATGGCGATGAGCAGGCGCTGGCAGACCCTGGGAGAGGGGCGAGCGGTGCACAGGACATATCCCAGGGTGTTCAGGAGCAGGGACAGGGCCCAGAGCAGGCCGGACACCGCGGCAGACAGGTGCTTCGGGCGGTGTGTCCGGCACCAGATGGGCGACAGCACGGACAGGCAGCGCTCGATGCTGATGGCCGTCAGCAGGTACAGCCCCGTGCCGTACATGAAGAGATCCAGGAAGAGGAATATCCCGAACTGCACCCCCACGTTGAACTGCATCAGGTACTGCACGGTCTCCACGGCGATGCACAGCAGGTACCCGAAGTCGGCGGCTGCCAGGTTCAGGATGTAGACGGTGAAGTGGTTCCTGCGGATGCGGAAGCCCAGGTACCACAGGACCAGGCCGTTCCCAACCATCCCACAGGCAGCGCTCAGCAGGCAGAAGCTCTCCATGAACTTGAGCACAGCGTAGGATGGCTCTGGATGTCCCACAGCCCCGCTCTGGTTGGTCCCGGGAGCGTGGATGGCTGTGGTTGGAAGGAGGATTGGTGTGGTTGAGGGTCTCATAATGGCTGATTCCAGACCTGGGAGCAGAGAGGGGAGAGGTGGTAACTCCAGGGTGACTTTTCTAGAGGGGTTCCTGGGTTTGTTCCAAGCTCTTTGGAGCTAGAACTTGATTTCATGGGATCACAAAATAATTTGGTTTGGAAGGGACCAAGAGCCTGGAGTGACAGGACAAAGGCAAAAGGCTTCACACTGACAGAGTGTGAGTTTAGATGGGATATTGGGAATAAATCCTTCCCTGAGAGGGTGGGGAGGCCCTGGCACAGGTTGCCCAGAGAAACTGTGGCTGGCCCATCCCTGGAGGTGTCCAAAGTCAGGTTGGATCAGCCTGGGATAGTGGAAGGTGTCCCTGCCCATGGCAGGGGGCTTGGAACTGGATGATCTTTAAAGTCCCTTCCAGCCCAAACCACTCTGGATTCCAGTGATTCCATGAGAACAACTGGTAGTTTTTTATATTGACGAGTGATTTCTATTTTAATAAAGTGCCATTTGATGTGGTTCTCCTGGGTCCCACGTACAGTAACAAATAAACATTTTGGTCTGGCAGAGCCCTCAGCTTCTCCCTCAGAAACTGCAAGAACCACATGTAAGAAACCACAGAATATCTCGTCCTCACAGGACACGGGAGTTGTGGCTCTGATAACTTCTTCCTCCCATTCCCTGAGTTTCGTCACTGTTTCCTTCCCCGTGGTACTGAGATCTGATTGATAATCTTGGGGGTGAAAAAAAAAATGGGTTCAACAACTTTTTTTTTGGTCTGATGAGAACAAAGACAGTGGTTCTTCTGCTGTCTCCCAACCAGCTGTTAACTGGGACACGGGAGGCAAAGAAGTTAAAAAGAGGAGAGGAACAAAAAATGGGGTTTTCTGGGAAGATGTGAATCACTGAACCATGTAGCCAGCATGAATCCTCTGTTCTCTCTTTGTGGTGCAGCAGCACACATGGAGACAGACTTCCAAAAGCACCCAGAACGTGACAGGCTGACTCACGGCTGTCCCATCCCAGCACCCCAGGCATGCTGACCCCACGAACAGAGGGAGAAGAAGTTGTGTAGTGCAGGAAATTGCAAGGCCAGGCTGGACAGGGCTCAGAGCAACCTGAGCTAGTGGAAGGTGTCCCTGCCCATGGCAGGGGGTGGAACTGGATGGGCTTTAAGGCCCCTTCCAACTCAAATTATTTGAGGATTCTATGAATTCCTTTAGGGCTGATTGAAACCCGGGAACTTCTGGCACTGCAGAGCTGGATGATCCCATCCTCAGCTCTTATGGCACTTCCAGCATGAAGACTCTGGAGAGCAGCCCTGTGGCTGTTCCCCCCTCACACCCTGCTCCAGGGGTGGCCACAAGTGGTCACATTTTTGCAGAAATTAGCAGAAACAGCCTCAAGTTCTGCGCAGGTTTTCTGCTGCGAGAACAAAGGAAGGCCCAGTGGTTAAGTGGTTTCCTGGCCTCTGTGCAAATTTCCACTCGATTTGAACAGGTTGTGAACATTTGAGTGTCACCTGCGCTCTGTCTCAGCCCACTGCAGCCTCCACAGGTGCATCTCTCTCCACTGGGGATTCAGGGAATGACAGGTGAATTATTTCCCAGTGTTAAATGGCTCTGTGCCATTGATCATACCACAGAATCGTGGCATGGTTTGGATCGGGAGGGATCTTCAAGCTTATCTTATTCCAACCTCCTGCCATGGGCAGGGACACTTTCCACAGACCAGGTTGCTCCAAGCCCCATCAAACCTGGCCTTGGACTCTTCCAGGGATAAGGCAGCCACAGCTCCTCTGGGCAACCTGTGCCTCACCACCCTCACAGGGAAGAATTTCCTCCCAAGATCTAATTCAAAATCCACCGTCTTCCAGTTTAAAACAATTCCCCTCGTCCTGTCACTCCAGGCCCTTGACCAAAGTCCCTCTCCAGCTGTCTTGGAGCAGCTTTAGGCACTGGAAGGTGCTTTATGTGCTAAAGACTGACAGGAACAGAAATTACTGCAAAGGGTAAATGACAAAACATCAATAGTTTCACCTTCTGCTGTAATAGAAGTGAAGAAATCCTTCTCTGACTTCTGCAGACCATGGAGAAGAACACTGAAAAAGTCACTAACTGCTCTCATTTATTTATCATATTGCCTTGGAAAGACTGAATTCCCGTCTCCAAGACACATTCAAGATGTGAATTTACTCCCTTAATGTAACTAATAAGGGAAAGCTCTCCTCAGCCTGAGTCCAGGTGGCTTTTTCTCCCTTGAGATTAAACATCCTCCCTGTGGTTTGCCTGCAAATCCTGCCTGTAGTTCCTGAGGCAGAACAACCCTGACCCCACAAAGACATCTCAGACTATGGACAGAAAGTTATGCTGTTGTAATGCCAGGTCCCCGAATAATGACTTTTTATATCACAGAGGTGCATTCAGAGCAGTTCAAGAGCACTTGTACAGGGAAAACTGTCCCTGGAACGAAGCTTTCCTTATGCTGAAAACTATTACCATCAATTCCTGACCCACAGCAAATTTCTGTCCAGCAGGAGAAGTAAATATTTGATCTTTTTTTCCCCCACTGTTTTTATTTCTCCTCCCTTCCCCTCGCCATCTCCCCCAAAGCCTGACAGAAACCATCAGAGCGCAACGGCAAGGACCCATCTCAGAATTTCTCACCTTTTTGTGGGTTCCTGGGAATTTCAGCGCCCGTGCCCGGCAGTGCTGTCCCCCGGATTGTGTGACATCGGGCGCAGCTCGAGTCCTTGTGTCATCCTGCAGTGCTGGGCTGGGCAGCCACTGTTTAAAAAGCCACGGTGCTTTCAGCGTGACCCTCCAGGCAGCCAATCATCCACGGGGGGGAAACACCTCCTCCGTGTGTGTATGATTTGAACCACTTCCCCCTCCCCTCTTTGCAGTGTCATGGAAACATGATTTTTTTACTGCTTCTCCCTTCCTCAGCCGCTCTTGCAAGAGCTGTCCATGCAAACCCCGCACTGATGGTGTGTCCTGCTCGAGGCCCTGAGATGCTCTGGTTTTACAGCCCCTGAAGGTGAGGCTTCACTGCTGCTCAGGAATTGTCAGTCCTCTCCCACAACACCTTCGCGGGAGGTTTCACAACCTCCCTCAGCACTTCTCATTCCCTCCCGTCCCTGCTCAGCTGTCACACACCTGTCACCACAATGTCCTCTTCTCACCCACAGCACAGTTCAGCACCTTTTGCAGCCCCTCCTGCTTCATCCAACCTTGCACCTAAACTTCTCACCTCAGCAGCTCCAGATGCCCAACCCCTGCTCGTGCTGCCCTCAACACATAACTCTGGGGGGTCAGGAGCTCTTTCAGTGCATCTTCACAGCCCACGGGCTCTCAGCACAGTCCTCCAACACCTCAGGCACTTCCAATTTCACAAAATCCCTCCAGCCTCATGCCTTTCACTTCCAGTTTCACAACTTCCCCCTGAAGAGCACCTCAAACTCAGGGCCGCTCCCCACCCGGTGTCTCTTACCCAGACAGAACCCACAGCATCCCGCTCTTCCCCACACGCACTCCGTGTCCGCGAGCCACCCAGATCCACCTGCCAAGGAAACACCTTTCTCCTCTCCTGGCATCTTTACAGGGAACTGTTGTGGGGAGGTGCCAGCCTCCCCTGGCAGTCCCTTGAGCCAGGGAAGCAAAGGGACAGGAGTGTGACGCCACCCAAATCGCTGCCATGTGTGGCAGTGGGCACAGGGACGGGCGGATCCGGGCCAAATCTGCTTAGCAGGTCAGAAACACATTTGTACATCTTCAGCTTCTGTTGTCATCTGTTCTTCCTCTTCCTTTCCCAAAGATTGTAAGACTGTTTTTACTTTCTTACCCAATCCTATTTCCTACAGTGGTTACTGGCAACCCTCATTAGGGCCAGGACTCCAGGCTATGGTATAAAATGATATTTAAATTAAAATACTATTTTCACCCAGAGCCGTATTTAACCTCCTCATCAATTTGAGGGTTTCCACTTTCCCATGTTGGGAGACATTCAAAATGCCTTTCTTGTTACTGGGCCATTCTAAATTTCAATAAATGTCAGCAAAACAAAGGGATGGGCAGTGGATGAAACTATTTATTGATGTCCATAAATCGTAAGTTGAAAATACACAGCAAACTTCAGAGCACTGAGGAGTTGGGGTTGAAATAATGCACAAATTCATCGAATTCTGGAATAGTTTGGGTTGGAAGGGACCTTAAAGCTCATCCAGTCCCACCCCCTGCCATGGTCAGGGACACCTTCCACTATCCCAGGTTGCTCCAGCCTGGCCTGGAACACTTGCAGGGATGGGGCAGCCACAGCTTCTGTGGGCACCCTGTGCCAGGGCCTCACCACCCTCTCAGGGAAGAATTTATTCCCAATACCCCATCTAAACCCACCTTCTGTCATTTAAAGCCATTTCCCTTAACTGATCAGGTGAATAGATCAATTTCTTTCCAGAGGAAAGCCTGGAGTGGTGAAGGCTCAACTCAGGTGACTTTCACAGATCTACGAGAGCTAAACTTCCTCCCCTCCCTCAGCTTCTTAATTTGTAAAAGAAGGATTTTTTTTTTACTTACTCTTTACTTCACTGACCTTTGCTGAAACATGCAAGTTCTTGCAAAAGCCTTTATTCCCTGGGCTACCACTGACAAAATTTCATGGAAAATAGGGACTTAGAGGGTCATCAAGAAGTGACCCAAGCCACCTTCTGTTTTGCTTCTACTTACTACTAGAAACCTCTCAGATTTTTTTTTTTTCCATGAGGGCTTGTGGAGATTTTTTGGGATGCACAGTGATTTAAAAATCCTGGTTTATTACTCCCAATGCTATAAAGCCTAAGCTGTGGGTCCAAGGGGCCTTTACACACACACACAAAGGCACAAAGCCTGAATTAATGGCAGAGTTTGAGAATGTTGACTCGACCAGGTCGCATCACATGCTTGCCCAGTTTAATATTCAGCTAATCTATTGGCTGTTATTTCCAAGAATCATGGAATTGTTAAGGTTGGAGAAGCCCTCCAAAGTCATCGAGCCCAAGCCTTCCCCAGCACTGCCACCACAAACCCATGTCCCCAAGTGCCACATCCACACATTTTAAATCCCTCCAGGTTGATGGTGACCCCACGACTGCTCTGGGTAAGCTGTGCCAGGGCTGGACCACCCTGTGAGTGAAGAAATTTTTTCCTAAAATCCAATCTAAACTTCCCCTGGCAGGACGGGATTAATTTCTCCTCCTTTCCACCACGGAGCATTCACACCTCCTTCCTCCAGCCCCAAGAGCCCTTGAGCTGGGAGATTTCGGTGGAGAGGGTGGAGGAGCTCTGTGTAAACAGGAAATTAAGCCCTGGAGGTGAGAGATTTCCTTGGAGAGGGTTGAGGAAGGTTACTTAAACAGTTTTTTTCTGTCTGCTTGCTGGGCTGTGTGTGCACCCTTCAGTGCCCACACTCCCTCCAAGCGGCTCTAACATGGGCAGGAAAAGCCAGGATACACTTGGTGATAGAGGAAAGCAAGGAATCAAATGAGGTGGGATTAAAAAAGTAAAAGACACCTCCTAAGCAAGTGTTGGAAGCTTTTTGGAAGCTGTTCTATGTTCTTGAAAGCCTCTGCCAGGAAAGGGAGATTTGGGGACATAAAATCTTAAGAGCCCTTACACAAAAAATTAGAGCTCCAAACACAGAAGAGGTAAGTTTTCCAGGATCTTTCCTCTTTCCTCTTTCCTTTCCTTTCCTTTTCCTGATTTCCTCTTCCACCCCCCACCCCCGACACACACACTTCTTCTTGACAAATGCCAAACTACAAAAAGAAATTTCCCCTGAAGCTGTCAACCATCTCTGGCTCCCTTTGGCTGTAACCATGTGCAGAACTGGTTCTGCAGTCCCAAATCAGGTTATTTAATTCTTTTTTCCATTAACCACCTGAGATTTTAGGGGAAAACCCTTGCAAGGAGAAGCTGGTGTGGTTCCTCATCCTTTTTTTTTAAATTATAACAATCCACATTGTATTTATTTCACACTGCAATTGATTGCACTATATCATGTACCTCCAGTCAGTGACTGAAAAGATGATTTTAGAGGTAAGATCCCCTTTTACCCCCTTTCTTGAGTATCTTTTACCTCCTGCCAGTAAAACCGCAAGCACAGGAAAAGTCCCAAACTTTCCCAACTTCCCCTTGAGGCCTCACTCTTTTGAGTTTGAGAGCAATTTTCGTTTTTCACCATTTCAGCATTTCCGGTGGGTGCTTGATCAGCTTTTTGCCTGCACAGGAGTTTCTGATTTTGCTGTCTGTTTAAATAATGAAATAGAAGCCCAGATCAGATGGATCCAGTCCCAGAAGGACCTAGTGGGTGGCATCCCTGCCCATCGCAGCGGCGTTGGAACTACTTGGTCTTGAAGGTCCTTTCCAACCCAGACCATTCCAGGAGTCTATGATTCTATGGCTGTGCCTCATGCAAGGCAAATTAAATATGTAGAGGGGGAAGAACAACAAAAAACCAAACAAAAACCAAAACAAATTTTAAAAGCACTTGATGAACTTAATTCTAATCCTATGTATTTCTTAGAGAGAATGCACTTCTGATAAAGAATTCATTTTTAAGAATGAAAAAACTGATAAATCATTTTGTCTTTATCTTTCCTTGTTCCGAGGCTCTGCACTGCACGTCACCCAGCGGATTAGCATGGAAAACTCCAGCAGTGTGAAGGAATTCATTCTCCTGGGCCTCTCAGAGAACCAAGGGGTGCAGAAAATATATTTTGTGGTGTTCCTGCTTTTGTACATGCTCACAGTGGCAGGAAATCTCCTCATAGTTCTCACTGTGAGGTACAGCCGGCACCTGAACACCCCCATGTACGTCTTCCTCTGCCACCTGTCCTTTGTAGATGTTTGTTACTCCTCTGTCACAGCTCCCCAAATGATCTCCGGCTTCCTGGTGGAACATAACACCATCTCCTTCGCGGGCTGCATAGGGCAGCTCTTTGGGCTTCATTTCTTTGGCTGCACGGAGATTTTCATCCTGACAGCCATGGCCTACGACCGCTACGTGGCCATCTGCCGGCCCCTGCACTACCCCGCGCTCATGTCCCGCCGCCTGTGTGGCCGCCTGGTGGGGGGCTCCTGGGCGGGGGGCTTCCTGCATTCCACCCTCCAGACCCTCCCCACCGCCCTGCTCCCTTTCTGTGGCCCCAACAAAGTCGCCCACTTCTTCTGTGATGTCCGCCCCCTGCTCCGCCTGGCCTGCGCCGACACGCACGCCGCGGGCCTGGCCGCGGTGGCCAACAGCGGGCTCATATCCCTGAGCTGCTTCCTCATCCTGGTCGCATCCTACGTGGTCATCCTGGTTTCCCTGAGGGGTAAAACGCCGGCGGGGTGGCACAAGGCCTTGTCCACGTGTGGGTCCCACGTCACTATGGTGATCCTGTTCTTTGGGCCCTGCACGTTTGTTTACATCCGTCCGTCCGGCGACCTGTCCGAGGACAGGAGCGTGGCCGTGTTCTACACGCTCATCGTACCCATGCTCAACCCCCTCATCTACACCCTCCGGAACGGGGAGGTGAAGGGAGCCATGAGGAAACTGTGCAGGAGGAAAGTGGGAAGCGGAGGTGGGAAGGGGTAGGGCTGTGGTCATGTTTCCAAAGGATAAGAGAGAATCAAGCATCTTTTGCTGTAATTTCTTCTGTGGCAATGCCCCAAAACCTGCCTTTCAAAGGACAGCTGGCTGTTGGCTCCTGCTGTAATTAGGAAGGCACTAAACATTCATTTTTTGATGGGAAGGACATTGGGAACCCTGGAATTCCCTTCCTACTCCTTGTCAGCAAGCACAGGCCCAGACCACGGCCTCCTGAGCAACTGCAACACCAGTGTTTAAATGCTTACTGTTAAAGATACTGAAAATGTTGTCCAGGTAGAGCATCCCATAAAAAAAACCCTCACAAACACCTGCTATTAAGAGCTGCTTGGGTGGTTTGCTGGTGAAGGAACAGGAGGGGAAACTTCTCCCCTTCCTCTCCCACTGCAACAAATCCTTTCTGCCCTGTTCCAGGCCAGGCTGGGCGGGGCTTGGAGCAACCTGGTCCTAGTGGAAGGTGTCCCTGCCCATGGCAGGGGGTGGGATGAGATGGTCCTTAAGGTCCCTTCCAACCCAAAAAGTTATTCTGCAATTCCACAGCTATGCTATAAATCTATCTACTTCCCCTAGCTCTGCCCAACAGAGCACTGTATAAAATAAACGTATTTTTAAATGCTTTGGAGGTGAACACCAGTGGGGTTCTTTTAGAGGTCTCAGTTCTGGGTGCTGCTGAGCAAATATTCACCCACAGCTTATGGAAGCTGTCACTGGAAACAGTGTCAGGCTCCTCTACACTTTGTCAAGAATCCTTACAAGAATTTCATACCTGAGCTCAAAAGTTGCCTCTGTGCTTTGCACTGTGTCAGCAAAAATACCCAGTGAGCGAGGAAGGCTCACCACAAACCTTTGTACATTTTTTGGAAGTGATTTCCTGGGTTACTTCTTGTTTTAAATTTGTAAGTCAGGTGTCTAAGGGATAACATCGGTGATATTTTTGCGTTGTGCTGTCAAGGTGCAATAGTAAGAGGAAGTTAATAAGAAATAAGACTGCAGATGAGAAATATTAGGACAGAAAGCAGAATTTATACCCATTCATATGAATTTATATAAATGTCCTATGTAAGAGACATCTTTACTCCGACGGCTCTCTCCAGGGACTACACTAATAACTATCCAGAGAACAATTTTAGCTCCTTGCCCGCTGATGATTTCTGACAAAACTCCCTTTGCCTCTGGGATCTCATTACTCCTGATAGTCTTGTGCTTCTGCTGTGTGATTTCCTTGAACAATTTCTGCTGCAAAAATAATTGTACTTGTAGATAATCCTGGGGGTTGGTTTTTTTTGCAGAATGGGAAAGACAGAAGGTTGGGCTGTTCTTTTCAGGACTCAGATTTGGCAGAGATACAGAGCTGCTTTCACAACTTCTGAACAGCAGCTTACAGAGTGTCTCTGATGGAACTGAGAGGTTCTGATGGAACCCCCTGAAGTGGTTTGGGGAAGTCGTCAGAGGAGCGACAGCAAGTGAACTCTCTGTGGAAGAGTTCTGGGATTGTTCCTTTGTTTTGCTCAAGCCCCACTGAAATCCTGCCTTTGCAAAGCAGCATTGCTGGTGAGTGACTTTTGTGAGGTCTGTTTTATGATTTAGGAAAAAAACCATTTAAAAATCAGCTACAGATTTAAAATCCCAGAATGGTTTGGATTGGAAGGGACCTTAAAGCTCATCTTGTTCTGAACTCCCCTGCCATGGGCAGGGGCACCTTCCACAGACCAGGTTGTTCCAAGCCCCATCCAGCTTGGTCTGGAGCACTTCCAGGGATGTCACACACTAGTGATCCTTGTGTACTGCGTGGGAATTCTGCAAAGGTGGATTTGTGGGTGTTTGTCAGTCACCACCAGCTCATTCACTACCCCAGTGTCACTACAGGTGTATTTATGGCATGTTCCACACCATGTCCAGGACCTGGGTATTAATTTCCACCACCCTCCTCAGCTAAATAACCAGAGCTTGTTGTTACACCTCGGGGACACATTCTGGCTTGGACAGCACTGTTGCTCCTTCAGGGAAGCATTGACTTTAAACTGAAATTGTCCCAAAAGACAGCAGAACAAATACACTGAATACTCAACACACCAGAGGTCAGTGTGTGTGTCTGATAACATCCCCTGTCTAATTATTTGTCCATTTGGATCCTTTGGATCCTAAAGCAACTTTATTTCATGCTGTTGGCATCGCAGATATCCGGTTTCTCACTTGTAACCTCCTGCTTGCTGAGTTATAAACTCCTCGGCAGGAATGAGCGGCAAAGGGATTTCCTGGTGGGATTCTAAATGGAAATGTGCATTCCTCTGCTGGTCCCACTTTAACCTCCACAGGACAGTGAGTGTATTTGTCTGCTGAAGAACTCTAAAAATTACTTTAAAAAATAAAGAGATGGAGAAACTGTGCAGGGCTTTGCAGCTTCTGCTGTGTTAGAACCCCAAATTTCTTCAGTGAGGAACCTCCCAGACCTGGTTTCTGTGCATGTATCCCCAGTTTCAGAGTGGATAAGCTAACTGGAGAGCCCCTTCCTCAATTTAGAGCAGTGCCATTAGGATCAGAACATGGATCAGCTCATGCTTGAGAATGGCAGCATTTGCTTCAGTCATGGCACTTCAAACGTCCAGCAGGTAAAAGGACAGCACGGGATTTTTCCAGGATTCATGGCTCTTGTTATCTGAGAGCAGGATGTGCTGGAAGCACCATTCCTGGAGGGATTTAAAAGCTGTATGGATGTGCCACTCAGGGACATGGTTTAGTGGAGGGCTTGGCAGTGCTAGGGGCATGATTGGACTCAGTGGTCTTACAGGGCTTTTCCAGCCTTAACAATTCCATGATTCGGTGATTTCTCCCTGACAGAATGGGAGCACACCAACTACAATGCAGGAAAATAGTGGTCAGAGTGAGTTCAGGGGAGAAGGTCAATGTGGAGGGGCCAGAGACCCTAATAGGGACAGAAGAGGGGGGGTGAGTGCAAACTCTGCTTTCTGTCATTTATGACATGACACTGTGCTTTCTGCAGCAGCAAATGCATCCTGCTCACACCATCCATGAGTCTTGGAGCTGGAGCACACTCCCTTCCCTTCCTGGCCAGCCCCACACCTGTGCCATGGGAGCCTGAGCTGCAGCGATGGCACAGGACAACTTCTCCCGGGTGACTGAATTCATCCTCCTGGGGCTCTCCGACACCCGGGAGCTGCAGCTCCTCTTCTTCACCCTCTTCCTCTTGGCCTACGCCATGGTCCTGCTGGGCAACCTCCTCATCATCGTGATAGTCAGGACTGACCCCAAGCTCTCCTCGCCCCTGTACTTCCTCCTCTGCAACCTGTCCTTCATCGATATCTGCTACACCTCTGTCACTGCCCCCAAGGTGCTGGTGGCCCTGCTCTGGGGGCACAAGGCCATTGCCTTTGAGGGCTGCATGACCCAGCTGTTTTTCCTGCACTTTGTGGGCTCCTCGGAGATGTTCCTTCTGACGGTGATGGCGTTCGACCGCTACACGGCCATCTGCAGGCCCCTGCACTACACGGCCATCATGGCCCGCAGGGCCTGCTGGGCCCTGGTCACTGCCTGCTGGCTCGGGGGCTTTATCCACTCCATTGTCCAGACTGTGCTCACGCTCCAGCTGCCCTTCTGCGGCCCCAACACGATCCACAGCTACTTCTGTGACGTGCTGCCCGTCATCCGCCTGGCCTGCGCCGACACCACCCTCACCGAGTGGCTCATGGCCTCCAACAGCGGCCTCATATCCCTGGGCTGCTTCCTGGTGCTGGTGGCCTCCTACGTGCTCATCCTGGCCAAGATCCGGGCCCGCCTCTCCCAGGGGCACTGGAAGGCGCTGTCCACCTGTGCCTCACACGTGATGGTCGTCACCCTGCTCTTCGTGCCCTGTATCCTCACCTACCTGCGGCCCGCTGGGACCTCGCCCTCCAGCAAGTACGTGTGCGTCATCTACACGACCTTCTCGCCCATGATGAACCCCCTCATCTACACCCTGAGGAGCAACGAGATGAAGGAATCCCTGTGGAGACTGTGGAAGCGCTGCAGAGCCTTCTGAGACAAGCTGGGCTGGCAGAACCCTGGAGTTACACCCCGAGTTACACCCAGAGTTACACCCTGGAGTCACATTCCTACTCCACTCCTACACACGAATGACTTAGTGGCTGAAACCTACAGACTTCAAATTATGTATAAAGACATTTATATACACACGTAACTGTTAATATTACAAATATTAAAAATCCATGCTGAAAACCCCAAACTTCCTAAACGCTTTCCCTCGTGTGGGATCATGATTTTCAAATAAATAAATGAATGCAGGACGAGGCTTGTCTCCCTCTGTGCCGTGCTCTTCCTGTGCTGTGACAGCAGACGGCAGAGGCACATGCACTAAGTGTCCCCAAATTCACCCACCAACACTGGAAGGTAGAGACGGTGCACATTTTGCTTGTAGGGTTTTCTTTAGACATACAAGAATATTTTTAGTCATAATTCTCTCACAGAAGCGAATTATTTAAAATCAGATGAAGCACAATGTATAGAGGAAGGAGAGAGAGTGGAAGGGACTTTGGACAAGGGCCTGGAGTGACAGGACAAGGGGGAATGGCTTCACACTGACACAGGGTGGGTTTAGATTGGATACTGGGAAGAAATTCTTCCCTGTGAGGGTGGGGAGGCCCTGGCACAGGTTGCCCAGAGAAGCTGTGGCTGTTCCATCCCTGGAAGTGTTCAAGGCCAGGCTGGACAGAGCTTGGAGCAACCTGGGCTGGTGGAAGGTGTCCCTGCCCATGGCAAGGGGTTTGGAATGGGATTGTCTATAAGGTCCCTTCCAACCCAAACTGGCTCTATGAGGGCAGCAGCTACATCACCAAATCCATCAGGGATAGAAGTTCAGTGGCTGCCGTGAGAGGAACACCATCAGTTTCTTTGTGCTAGAATGATTTAGGATTGGATTCATCCCACCTCAGTAAAATCATGGAATCACTGGGGTTGGAAAAGCCCTCTAAGATCATCAAGTCCAACCATTCCCCAGGGCTGCCAAGGCCACCACTAACCCATGTCCCCAAGTGCCACATCCACAAGGCTTTTAAATCCCTTCAGGGTTAGTGACTCCACCACTGCCCCGGGTAGCTTGTCCCAGGGCTGGAAAACCCTTTCCATGAAGGAATTTTTCCTAATATCCAATCTAAACTGCTGCACAGGAAGTGAGGGGATTTCCACTTTCCCTGTCTCTCTGTGCTGTCTTAAATTAGCCCTCACTCCCCTACCTGTAGGAAGAGGAGGATCAGAAGCATCAGTGAATCACTGATCCTCCTGGTTAAGAGAGATTTCCAAAGCTTGGTGCAAGTTAAATTTCTCTTTAATGGTGAATTTCTGCTTAGAATCATCATTGGCTCATCACAGAAAGGCTTGGGTTGGAAGAGAAGTTTTTTTAAGTATTAGAGAGAAATGTTGAAAAATAAATGTCCACCAGGTCAACTTAGGGTAAACTTCAATTGAGAAAAAAAAAATGTATCAGTGTGATAATTTTTTTAACATTTCAATAAAGCTTTTATAAATATTTTATTTATAAACCAATGCAAGGCCAATTGGAGCTGTGGTCCAGTTATTTTGCTGGTGTCAATTTGTTCACCAGGTATAAATTTGGGGCATCAACAGTGAACTGATTTGAAATAACTGCTCCAATTTTGAGAAAATAAATAAAAATTCCATAATTTTGGGAGCTGCTGTCTCAATACAAGGATGACACTTGGAGCAACCGGATCCAGTGGAAGGTGTCCCTGCCCACGGCAGGGGTTTGGAATGGGATTAGCTTTAAAGTCCCTTTCAACCCAAACCATTGTGTGAAGACAAACAATTTAATATAATTGATTTTTCTGTCCAGGAAACACCTTGGGACAACTTTAACAAGGCCTCAGAAGATGCTGTTAAAAAGTTGGTGCCCGACAAATTGCAAAGGTGCAGCTTTGGCAGCTGACTTTGTGCCTGTGTGTAAATTGGCTCCAGCGCGCACCATTAAAATCCCGAGTTCTTTCTCTCCTGGAAATTATCAGCTCTCTCAGCTCACCCTCAGATTTATTGCCCTCACCTAGAGGACAGTGAAAAATGGTCTCAAAGGGGAAAAAAATCCCTGGAGAACCGGCAGGATCTCTACAATGCCTTTGTCAATCTAATCCATTTCATTTAAAGGCTATGGGACTGAAACACAAATGGACATCAGAGGAAAGGGAGCATTTTCAGCAGACTCTAATCAGTCTGGGCCCATGGTAAGCATTCCCAGATGGAAATCTCAAACAGTGACAAAGCTGGGCAGACCCAGAAGTGATCCAAATCAAATCGCTTTGGTTGTGCTACACTGGGGATGGGAGGGAGGGGTGGGCAACAGGGCAAGAGGGGTCTAATCCAGCACATCATCAATTAGTGCACATCTGGATTCTGTAAATAGAGGGGGGGTTTTGTTGTTGTTTCTTTTGGGGGGGTTTTTTTAAATGACTTTTTATAACAAAATATAATGTGATATAATTTTTATTTATTTACCCTGAGGCAGAACGCTCATCTCAAAGACTACCCTGTGGTTCTACTTCTAATAACCCTGCTAAGATTATCCCTGCAAATACACAACTTAGATGTAGGGTTGAGAGCCAGCAGCCCAAAAATAGTCCTGGGTGACTGGCACCTTGAGGGGACCAGTGCATCCCACCCCAAAAGAAGCATTTAAAGATTTGTGAGGGGAACAGAATCACAGAATGGTTCAGGCTGGAAGGGAGGGGTGAGGGATGGATCTCTTTGTCGTATCTCTTTCTGGCATCTGGGTTTATTACCGACTTTGGTATTGCCAAACTCCAAGGGAAGTGTCGTGTGTGACGGTCCTTGGGCTAACTGCAGCACACAGGCAAAGGTCTGGACCATGGGGACTTATTTATTCCAGCCACAGCCCTGCCCATTGTCACAGGATGGGCCTGTGCTGTGTGACCCTTGGGGAATTCCAGTGTGGAGAGTCCTGGAATGGTTTGGGTTGGAACAGGCCTGTTCCCAGTCCTGGACATCACACGGGAAGTGACACTCCCATAAATCACGTGTGGATGCTTAGTGGAACCACAGAGGAATTTTTGTTAGCTCTGCAAAGTAGTGCTGGTCATTTTGGTTCCTTCGATTCCCAGCCCCCTTTTGGCAATATTATGAAAAAGCCCTCATCCATGCAATTAAGGGAACAACCAAAAAAAGCTTCAGAGACACTCGTCCCCAGACACCCCCTCATATTTATAAATCCTCATTAAAGAAGAGAGGTGCCTATTCCTGCAGCCAAGCCAGCCCTTGTGCCAGTGCTGGTGCGAATATTGCAACGCTGCTGTATCAGGATTCACCTCTTCCTCAAGAGTGAAATCATTTTTATGTCACATGTAGAAAAAAGAAAAAGGATTGTTTTGTTTCCTGGAGATACAGACAACTATAAATCACCTGTAATTAATTCTGTGCAGCAGTGAGTATTTCTGTGTTGTTTCTGTGCTCTTTCGCCTGAATGAGGTCCCCATTCGACGAACAAGTGATGTCCCTTTTATTTCTGCTGAGTTAAATATTTCTTATGTAGTTTAAGCTCTGACTTTTCTCCCTCTCAAGCTTCTGGGACAATATGAGACCACAGAGAAGCCTGGCTCAGCTGAAATATTTCATCAATCTATTTATCTCTGCATGTCTTGCAAACGAGAATATACCCACCGTCTCAAAATCAATCCCAAAGTCTCCCAAAAAGAAGGCATTTGGACTGAACTTTGCTTTTTCTCCCTGCAGGGCTGATGTGTAAATCCTTCCTGTAAATACTGAGCTACATTGCATGGAACAATGCAGGGTAAATGGGAAGATCCTTTAACGCCAGGTTTAGAATTCTTCAAATAGGGGAAAGTGGAGTGGGGGGGAGAGGAAATTCCAAATAGATCCTAATGGTATTATGGAAGTCTGTAAGGTAAAATTTGTAGAAAAGTGGGAGGTTTTTAATTGAATACTGAATTATATCTTTTTTTTAAATGATAGAATCATAGAATGGTTTGGGTTGGAAGGAACCTTAAAGCTCAGCTCATTCCAACCCCCTGCCATGGGCAGGGACACCTGCCACTAGACCAGGTTGCTCCAAGCCCCATCCAAAAGCTGAAAAAAATACCCCAAAATGCATCTACCTGCTGATTAGCAGGGATTTAATTCTCCTCTGACAGCATCACTCCCTTAAAAAGTAAGTTTTAGCTTCAGTTACTAATTTAGACCCTTTTAGTGATATTATTAGTACTAATTAATTGATGTGGAAAGGAATTCTAACCCCCTCCCCTTGCTCAGAGAACCTTCAAAGCCCCGTTGTGTTGCCCGGGGCTGTCTCCAAGCTGGACACCACAGGGAAGGTAACTTCAACTTTCAGCCCTTCAGTCTGAGGCAGCAACTTGCAAAAAGTAACACTTGGGATTAATCACTGCGAAGCTCAATGGCTACATTTTGCCTTTTGCATTAGGAATAACGTGGGTGAAATTTAGATTTTGAGTGTGGCAATGCTTGGAAATGGTTTTGAACTTCAAAACGGACAGAAATCCCCTCACCATCTTTAGAATGGGGATGAAGCTGTGATTAAGTTACACCTCCTTTATTGCAGAGAAACCTCTGCCTCACTCCCACAATGAGAGATAAGATGCAGAGGCTCAACCTCTCAACAGTATCCGAATTTGTTTTCGTGGGCCTCTCTGACGCTCCAGAAATCCGTCTGCTTCTCTTCGTGCTGTTTCTGCTCGTTTATTTGGCCACCGTAGCAGGCAACGTCACGCTCCTCGCTGCCATTAGCACCGACCCCCACCTGCACAGCCCCATGTACATCTTCCTCAGCAACTTATCCCTGCTGGACCTCTTATGTCCCACCATCACCGTGCCCAAGATGCTGGGGGCCTTGCTGCTGGAGCACAAAGAGATTTCTTTCTCTGGCTGCCTGTTCCAGCACTTCTCCCTCATCGCTGTGGTGGGCACAGAGATTTTCCTCCTGACTGTGATGGCCTACGACCGCTACGTGGCCGTGTGCCACCCGCTGAGGTACCCGAGCGTTGTGAGCACGAAGCTCTGCGCTCAGCTGGCCGCGGGCACCTGGGCAGCCGGGCTTTTGAACTCCCTGCTGCACACCTCTCTGGTTTTCACGCTCTCTTTTTGCGGCCCCAACAAAATCCAGCAGTATTACTGTGACTTTCCTCCCGTGCTGGCCCTCTCCTGCTCGTCCACCCAGAGCACGGAGCTGGTGATCCTGGTGGTGGCCGGGGTGCTGGGCAGCGGCGCCTGCGTGGTCACTGTGGTGTCTTACATCTGTATCCTCCTGGAAATCCTGTCCAGGAACTCCCCTGGGATCCGGCACAAGGCTTACTCCACCTGTGGTTCTCACCTGACCGTAGCCTGCCTTTTCTACGGGACCACCATCTGCACCTACGTCCGCCCTTCCTTCACCTATTCCCCACACCGGGACAGGGTCGTGTCCATGCTCTATGGAATGCTCACCCCGCTCCTAAATCCCATCATCTACAGCCTGAGGAACAAAGAGGTGAAATGTGCCCTCAGAAGGGTGATCGGCCGGGTGAGAAGTGCTTTAAGGAGGCAAGGAAACCTCGCCCAGTCTCCACCATCAGCTGGGTAGAAACTGCAGTTTGTGACTGATCTTCTCTAACTTTCAGACATCTAAAAATTAGATGCTGGAATCCAAATTCGGTTTTTTTCTGAGTTCAAAACTCCTTCTCTGGGCTGAAAACTCCTTCTCTTGGCTCCCTCTGCAGTCAGAAAGGAGAGCTGTGCACTTCCAGAACTGCACGGCACAGCTTTAGGTCATTTTCACAGGAGAAGAGTCCAGCTGGGAATGTTGTTCTCCCCTGAGCACTGAGGAAGGTGTTGGATGCATATTTTCGGGCAGGAATTCTGGGAACTGGTACTCAGGCACACTTAGATACAGTGTACTAAAGCAGTTTATATCCCTTTCAAAATTAAACTCCAAATATATTAAATTATGTTTTACAGATCAGCCCTGCAATCTCTCTCCTCTCTCTCTCTCTCTCTCTCTCTGTCTCCTCGCTGAGTGTCTGATGTTTGCTGGAATCTCCAGAGTTCCATCTCTGGAGCCATGTTTGACATTGCATTTGTCCTTTTCCCCATTTTTTTTCTCCTTGCTGCATCAAATCCTAATGGAAAGAGAGGTGATGCTGCTTCCTGCAGCTTGCCCCTCTCTTCACCACCTCTCTTCTCTGCAGAGAAATAATAAGTCATCCTGTAAAAATGCTGAGATTATCCTCACTTGCTTGACCCTAAGAATTTCTGATTGGATATGTTTAATAAAATCTCTATTAATTAATTACAAGTGTCTCTGGATTTTTAGATGCTTCCATTTTGTGATGAGACCTTGTATTAATTGTAGCCTTAAGGCATCTGAAATGCAGGAAAAATCGTCGGTGTGAACGAGATTACAAGTGTGAGCAGGATATTTATGAAGCATTTTGTGTGCCCCCAAAAAATCCTTGTTCCGGCTATTCCAGGGCTCTGAACGGCAGCACAACCAGGGCACAGCAGTTGAATTTGTCTTTATCCACAACTTTACTCCTCACTAGAACCCCTGGAACCCGGTCAGTCACCTGCCATGGCTGTTGATGGCCCCCTTGGGATGTCCCAGGCACTTTCACAAGGTTCTGAGGGACTTCTGCCAACCACAAGCTGTTGGCCAAGGGCAGCTGCTGGTGCAGCTGGTGAAGGATAACGATGAAGGATCAATCATCCTTCAAATTCCTGCCATAACTTCTGCACCAACCAAGTGGAGGACTGGAGAGGTGCTGGCCAAGCCATGAACTCTCCAACCAAGGCGTGGAGAAGTTGTGACAAACTGATCTGCTTTGGAAGTCGTCGCTTTCTTTAAAAAGGAGGAAAGTTTCCTTCTCCTCGGTGCCTGTGAAGCTGTCCCTGGGGGGCTTGTTAGAAGGATGAGGGAGGTCCACCAGGAGCTTCCTAAGAAGGTTTTAAGATCATTAGAGGCTTCTTCGGGATGCTTAAAAGGGCTTGTTAAGATGAAGGGCTTTGGGTGGCTGCTCCCTGCAGGATTGAAGAGGACTCCTCTTTCCAGAGGTGATGGAATCTAAATGTAGCTGGGTGGGCAGATGCCTAAGGATGGGTGTCAGCTTGTGTGCAATTCCAAGCCCTGGATGCCTTTTAAAAGAGGCATCTGAATTCCAAGGTACCAAACTAGAGCCTGATTTCCAATGTGTGTCCAGATGGGAGATTTCGATGCCTCTCCTGGCTTGTGAAGGTGGAAAGGTTGGATTATCAAGTCTGATTCTGCTGCAGTTCCCTCCCTCTCCACCCACCAGAGCCGTGTGTTCCCAAAAAGATCCGCTGTAAGGAGCTGTTTGCTGCCAGCGGACCAAACAATGCTCACAGCAACAGCTGGGATAGAATTCTTGGGGAACTTAGTGAGGAGTATGTTCCTCCTTTTCTCCTTCTTTCCCAGAGAAGCTGTGGCTGCCTCACCCCTGGAAGTGTTCCAGGCCAGGCTGGATGGGACACGGAGCAACCTGGTCTGGTGGGCAGTGTCCATTAGAGGTCCACTCTTTATCACCAGCTGTAACCCCTCCCTGGATCGAGGCGCTAATCCCTAAATATTCCTCCAAACCGAGACATCCTCTTCCAATTTCCTCATGCCCAAGCAGCCTCTGACACTAGAAAGAGACAGCTGCGATTTTCTTCGGCAGCACTGGGGAAATTCAGCAGGGAAGGATCGCAATACACTCCACTCACCCAGTTTGTGATCCTCGTTCCCTGAATGTCTATTTTTGGCCTCTCTCGGAAATCAATACCCCTGCACTGAGCTCCTCTCCTATTCCTAGAAGTGGAGCTGCCCCGTTGGAACGGGGGGTGGGTGTACGGACAGCACCAAATAAATGGAGGAGAAATACCCTGCATCAATGAAATTCCCGTACGAGTCACCCTCTGTGCGTTCACACTCTGCTTTTGCCACGGAAAATCGGATTTCACCTATTATTTGGCTAATCTCACGTAACTAGCGAGGCACCATTTTCATTTATCTATCCCTAAATATAAATGATTCCTGAAATTCTTGATGTGCCTCCAAAAAAAAAAGCTGCTTTTTTTCTCCTTAAGAAAAGCCCAACTATATTATTGATTTGTAGATTTTATTACTCGCAATGAAACCAGGGCTGATTTTCCCCTCTCTTTTTTGTTTTTTTTTTTTGTATGGTCCTGCCAGATATGAAACTATGCAACACAAAAGAGGTTGTGAATGATTTATTTTTCTCCCCTAAAAACAGAATCCTCTTGTGAAATTCAGGGTATGGTTCTGGCTTTAAAATTCCCAGGAACTTCCCAGGGAAATTTAAAAAAAGGGAATTAATTGATTTCCCAGGGAATCAAAAAAGTTGCATTTGGCATGTCAGTGCCATTTTCTCCTCCCTTTCCTCCGTATTTTTTAATTGTTACACACAAGATGGAATCACAGAATCAAAGCTCCTTGTGAAGAGACTTTGTCCTCTCTGTGGCCACCCTTTAAATACTTGGCTTTAAACGACTTTAAGCTCAAGGAGGGGAGGATTAGATTGGATATTGGGAAGAAATTTATCCCTTTGGGGGTGGTAAAAATCTGGTTGTTTATTAATCCCATTTTAGACGGATTCGTGTTATCTCACTCAAGGGTAACTACCTAAAATTTTGGAATTTATACTGCTCATCCAGGCTTCCTTTCTCTGCCCTGCCGAGAATTCATCCTGGCATCAGCAGAAATATGCATTAACTTTTGCAAAGTTGGGGTTAAATCAGGTGCTTTTTCTTGGAAAGTTAAATTAATACCCAGAATTTATTTTAGCAGGCCGAGTCCAATTCAAGTTAAAGTTTCAGGTAAAAAAGAAGTGTGAGGGGAATTGCTTGGAAAAGGTAAAGATATTTGGGTTTGAATATTTAAAAACAATGCTGTTGGCTTGCTTTTCGTCAGCTGCTTAAGAATTAATCAGCCTCAGGAAAGTAAACGCACAAAATATTTGTGAGAAATCCCAGAATCAGATACGGCATTTAATTTTAAACTTGGAAAACTAAAAGCTGTCGAACAGGGAAAATACTTCCCTTATTTGGCAGCCAACTCTGCCATACCCTCTACAGAGAAAGGAATATAATTTTTATATATTTTATTGTATTTTTATGGCCTGTTCTGCTCTCACCAAACATCCTTCAGGCCTGTTCTCATCCTGCTTTCTTGACAATTTCACCGCTTTCGTACATTTTTCCATTATCTCTTTTCGCCTCTAGACCACAAGCCCTCGTTCCCCTTCCCACAACATAATTAGGTTTTTATTTCTGCTTAATTGCGTTACGAAATGCTTGTTGGTGGTTATGGGGCTGGCAGTGTTACAAAACACACACGTTGATAGCGAGTTTAGCTTGCCCTGGGGTTCTTTTTCTTTCCCTCCCATATCCAAAGAACACACAGCTGACGGGCTGGGAGAGCTGGGAATGTCCAGCCTGCACAAGGGAAGGCTCCAGGGAAACCTTAGAGCCCCTTCCAGTGACGAAAGGGGCTCAGGGAGAGCTGGAGAGGGACTTTGGACAAGGACATGGGATGTCAGGACAAGGGGGAATGGCTTCCCACTGACAGAACGTGGGCTTAGATGGGATATTGGGAAGAAATTATTCGCTGTGAGGGTGGTGAGCCGCTGGAATGGATTTCCATGGGAAGCCGTAGCTACGCCATCCCTGGAAGTGTCCGAGGCCAGGTTGGATGGGGCCTGGAGCAATCTGGGATAGTGGAAGGCATCCCTGCCCATGGAATGTGGTGGTCTTTAAGGTCCCTTCCAACCCAAACCAGTCTGCGAATCTGCGACAGTCAGGATTTTTCTTTAAACACTGGAAACGGTGAATTCTCACAGGAAGCAAATGCTGTGTGCGCCCCTGTTCCTTGTAAAACTGAAGATGCAATTTGACGCTCCTGTTGCAACATCCCGTGTTTGGCACAGCTTCCACTGAGATTATTTCAACGCGTGCTCCTCTGTGCAGAGCCCTGGGCACCGCCCTCCCTCATTCCCCCGCCTCAGGCGGTTTGCAAGGGAACAGCTCCCTCACAGCCATGACACCCGCCCGCGCCTCCCGATGACGTCATCCCCACGCGACACCGACGCCCGATCCCCGCGGTGCTGCATCCCGGCAGCGCTGCCGGGTGGAGGAAAACACCCCGCAGGTGCCCGAGTGTCCGTGAGGAGACAACAGCACTGGAGCCGCCCCCGCCGAAACGCGGAGAGGCCGCTGGTGGGCACGCTCCGCCGTCCCGCCGCGCCCCGGGGACTACAACTCCCAGCGTGCCCCGGGGCAGCGGGCACGGAGCGCGCTGATTGGCCCGCGGGGGGCAGCGCAGCGTGGGCGCCCCCACGTGGCTCGGCCGGGCCGGGACCCCCCGGGACAAACAGCGATAACTCGGGACAAACCGGGATAAGGCGGGATTAACCGGGATAACGCCAGACAAACCGGCTGCCCCCCGCTCCACAGCCGTCCCGGGCCACGAGCCTCGCCCTGGCTACCTGGAGGGAGGCTGCGCTGAGTCTGGTGGCTGGGAACGGGGCCAGGTGCTGCGGTGGTTCCCTTCCCGCTCCCCTTCCTTTCCTTTAATCCTCCCCCTCCCTCTCCCCTTTCCCCTTCTCTCTCCCTCTCTCCTTTCTTCCCTTCCCTCTCTTCTCTCCCCTTCCCGTCTCCCTTCTCTCTTCTCCCTTCCCTGTTCTGATGTTCCCTGCCTTGGGAAAGCCTGTAAAAGGCAAATGGCTCCAGATGCCTTTCCTTCCTCCCTCCACCCCTCTTCCAACTCTCTGCCTGTCTCCTGACACCCTAGGCCCGGGATTTTCCCTTGTATCCCTATTTCTCTTGGTTGCTATCCTCCCCTCTTCCCTTCCTTTCCCTTCCCCCCCCCCAGATCACAGTGAGCAAGAGGAGCTGTGGGACATAACGGGGAGATTCCTGCATTTCCAGGCAGCCTGAGCCAGGCAGGTGAGCTGGAAGTCTCACTTGGAAGGGTGCTGGGAGTTGTGACCAGCCTCTCAGTGCGCTGCTCGTTGACTGTAAACACAATGGGAATGTTAACAAAGCTCCTGGAATCTTCATGGAGGGAGCAGTAAAGGACAGCGTCCCTCACAGAGCAGCTGAACTGAAAGCACAGCTAATTAACCTCATTAATTCCCTGATTTATGGTATAACACAAGTTTTGATGGTTTTTAAATGAATCAGGATTATCTTAGTTTGGTTCTTGTAGATAATCAGGCAAAGCACGTTATCTGAAAATGGAACGTTATCTCATTCTCAGGGAGAAGGATGAATAAAAGTCATGTGATGGTTGGGAAGAGATCCCACCCACTTCCCAGTTCCTCACCCTCGCGGTTTGGTTGCTTTTGGAGGTGCTGTTGCTCAATCCTGATCCTCCCACCTGATAGGAAAGCAGGAACAGCCTGAAACAGAGAGATCTGCCTGGTTATGGCCGAGGGTCGTGTGGGGAATGGGGTGGAACTGTCTTGTCCCAGTTACTTCTGGAAAAAGCCACTTCTGAAGGACCTGGAACAAGAAGAGAAAGTTTCCAGCCGATTGAAAGGAATGGTGGTGTCACTTTCTGTTCCTATTCCTATTCCTTGGCCTCTCTGTGCACTCTCACACTGGATGTGGCTGCGAAAACACAGATCCTCAGTCCCCTTCCTCCTTCTTTTCCAGTCTCTGCAGTTCCCAGCTGTGCTCCCATCCTTGTCGCCGTAGGCCTGGGTGTGGCTGCGTTCTGTGATGTGACTCTGGCACAGCTGAGGTTGAAATAAATTTAGGAAGCGCTCCTTTCTCTGGATCGAGCTGCTTTCCTGGCCTCTGGAACACAGCAAGAAGGGGGTTGAACCCTTCCCACCCGAGGAATTTTGTGGTGACAAAATTTTTCGCCACAGCAAGGCTGGCGATTCGAAGGAGAAGGGTTTCCAGCAGAAACTCTGGAAGTGGATGTCCTCTCCTTTCCAAGCCTCACTGTTCCTCTTGAAATGCTCATATTTATGTGGAGGGAAGTAGGGTCTGGTGACTCCAGAGCAGATAAGAATAAACACGGGCAGGGAATAAAGTGGGAACTGCCTTTTCCAGGCAGAGTCCACTGCTAGTTAAACCTGGCTGAGGCAGGCATGCAGGCACCCAGGAATTCCAGTAAAAGCCTGGTAGCTTTTTTTTGTGTGGTCATGCTGATCCTGCTGGCCTTGGCTGAACAAAGTTTCCTGGATTGAGTAACAATGCTGCAATTCTGGCTTCTTTTTTCTCCCCAGTCAGAAGCTCTGTTTTCCTTGGTGACCTCAGAGATATCCTCGTGGTTTTGCATCCCGCTGCTCCTTCCCAGGCTGTTGTTTCAGCTGGTGTCAGCCCATTGCTCAACCTGCACCTCCTGACTGCAGAAATGCTTTGTCAGAGAACTGTTCTCTTCTGGGCCTGACTGAACATCCTCCCTGCTCCTCGGCATCTTGGCCACATTCTCTGTGATCACACTTTGCCCTCGAGTCGCTGAGCTCCTCGTGACTCTGGAGCTTTCACACCCATCCAGTGGCCAGGCCAGCCCTAGAAACTGGCCAAAAATGCTGTTTTCTGCTAAGTTTGTGGCCTGCAGACACACACTAGGGGGTCAGCGGGGCGCCTGGAGACAGGGAAAAGAGACAAACAAGGTGCGGGGGTGTTTGTATGAGGAGTGCCGTCTCCCCTTTCTGGCTGTGGGATTATTTCAGCTGCTTTGCTCCGAGCCTGCTGTGGGTTGTGTCCCTTCTCAGAGGCTTTTAGAAGGAACCAAGAGCACAAAATACGGGGCAAGGAAGGGCCTGGAGAGGAAATCTTTTTCTTTTTTTTTTTTNAGACCGGAAAGTTCCTGATTAGAGTTTCAGTCTTGGTCATGGCTGCCTCTTTAGACAGGTTTGTGGCCGTGCATGACTGAGCGAGCTACTCACAGAGCAACTGGGTGGAAGATTCCCTTGGCCCGGCAGAGCATTCCTCTGGCTGCTGTCTGAGGGGAGTCTGAGGGCTCCACAGCTTTTCGTGGGAGCACCTTCCCAGGGTGCTGAGCACGAGCCCAGCTGGCCAAGGTGGTCTGCCTGGGGTGAAGGGTTCTGCCCGGTCCCGCAGAGCATGTGAAGCAGCCGCGTTGTGTGATTGCTGAGGGGTTCCTGTGGCTGCCCTTCCCTGCTATCTCCCTGTCCCACCGGCCGGGTGGCCTCTGTGTCACTGCTTTACTGCCTGCTGGAATGCTGCTATCTGTGGGCACGGCCCAACATCTGCTGAGCCGAGCACAACGGCTCCGACGCGGCCCCCGCGTTTAGGAGTGTCACGGCCACGTCTTGCCCCAGCTGAGACGATTTTCCCCGGTTTATTTCTCTCTCTGTGCAATTTCCTTGCTTTTTTCCCCCCCTCAGTTTGTTCAGTGTGCAGGGAAAGCACCACTGGATCGGTTCCCCTCCTTGAGGAAGGAGCTGTGTCCAGCTCATCCAGAGGTGACTTTGCAGGGATAACACTCCATGTTTCAGCACTGCCTGGCTGCTCCACAAGCACCACACGGAGGATTAGGCCCATGTTGAGCCCCTCGAGCTGCTTTTCACTATTTTTACCTTGATGCCAAGGGCCTGGACGTGGCTTAGGAGGAAGTTAACACCCAGCAGGAAAGGTGGACAGGGGTGTGGAACGTGTGGAGTTGCAGCTGCACCTCTGCATGAACCACAGGGGTGTTTTCAGTGTCCCTTCGCAGCACAGCCCAGCAGGAACCAGCTTTTCCCAGAGAAAACCCTCCCCGTGCCTCACCTCTGCTGAGAACATCCCTCTGCATCGGTTTAATCCCTTCACTTCCTCTGAATAAGCCATGGAATGAGTTCCTGGAGAGACCTGCTCAGCAGTTTGGGGGTGCCCCTCCGCCCATCCTGCCCGACAGTGATCAGCCATGG
The DNA here is from genome assembly GCA_013400235.1 of Oriolus oriolus. Classification (NCBI taxonomy): domain Eukaryota; kingdom Metazoa; phylum Chordata; class Aves; order Passeriformes; family Corvidae; genus Oriolus; species Oriolus oriolus. Next base: position 36,053 of record VXBT01006420.1, read on the forward strand.
GCCACTGCTTGTTTTTGTGGTGTTTTATCAGGCTGCTGCATGTCCTTTAACTGCCAGCTCCTTGTGAAAGCTTGTTTCTTCTCCTCATGCTCGAAAGCACTTGCTGCCCGACCCTTTTTGGGTGGCTGAGTATAAAAAGCAGCCTCCTCTGGGAGGTTTAGTGTCTGCTCAAACTCAGCGCTGCACTAAATCCAAGGAACACCTTTGTGCATCCTCACAAAATTACCTGCTGGCCTCAGGGAGGGGCAAACCTGTTGGTCTCTTTGATTCCCAAGTAAAACTTCATTCAAAAACAACATTTCACCCGTGTATCCAGAATGAAAGCTGCCTGGTAATCCGTGAAACGCTCAGCAGTGTTTTCCAGGGGAATTCATGCTAGGAAGGAGGTGATTTTTGTGATGTGTTGAGAAATTTCCCCGTACTTGTTGACTTTAGATGGGTGGTCTATTTGCAATTTTTGTACAGTATTTGAAGAAAAAGTTCAATCAAACAGAAACAGGGGACACGAATGATCCCCACCCCCTTGTTTTTAACACTCTGTAAATCTGAGAGGGAGGAAAAAAAGGTGGATGGCACCACGGGAGGATCATGACCGTAGAGCAAATGTTGTGGATTGTGGCCTGTGGTGGAATGTCAACATCAAACTTATTGTGGCTTTTGCAGTGTGGCAAATCTGTGTTGTGAAAGCTCCTGTACATGCATCTGGGGCACAGGCTGCCTTTGGAATCAGGGATGGAACTTTTCCCTCACAGATAATGGAAATTAGTTCAAAAAGGGGTGACACATCCAAGTAAACTCACCAGATCCTGCTTCTGGCCATGCCGACAGAATTACTGTGTTATTAACATTGTTCTTCCTCACTTTTGTGGTTTTTTTTACAAGGCTTGTAAAAGAAATAAAAATAAATTGAAGGGTATTCTGGGCAAATTAGAGAACTCTAATCTCCAACAGCATTTTGTTTAGACTGTGTGTAAAAACACTCCAGGGAGAAAAAATGCTGTATCACAACTTAGAAGAATTTTGTCTGTCTAAGGAGGGTTTTATATTCCTTGCCTACAAAATCCTGTAGTACAAACTGCTAGGGATTATTCTGTGTTTGGGACTTTTTTCCTGCGTAAAAACAGCTTCGTGTTCAGTCTCCAGAGCAAATTTCCCGGCAGAACTTCAAACATCCTTTGTCTGTCTCCCTTTGGAGAGTGTTTCCAGGAACCAGCAGCTCTGTGTGCCCCGGTCATTTGCATTCCGTGCTCTTAAGTACCCAGTGAAAACTGGTTGCCTAAATCCCGGGTTTCCCACTCGGAAAAATTCGGGCACCTAAAAGAAACAAACTGAAAAGTTTTGCCCAGGGAGCTACAAGGAGGAGTTTTCAGTTAAAACTCCCAGAGCAAGTGGAGCCCAGATGTTTTTAGTAAACAGCTTTCAAAACTCACAGTCGAGACCAGCGTCAAATTTCCAGACACATGATCAACCCCGAAGCCAAGTTTAGAGTTGCTTTTGTGTTTACATAAAGCCTGGAAGCTGAATGACATTGGAGTTTGTGGATGGAGTGGAGGTCCTCCATAACAAATATTTGACTGGGTGCAATTTCTCTTATTTACAGGACTTTGAGCTTTGGGGGGGAGGGGAGGAAAAAAAGGTTACTGTATTTTTGTTGATTTTGCATTTGAGGCATATTCAGCACTTTCTTGCTTTACTGGAATTGGAACAGTTGTTGATTTTTAACTGGGAGCTGTTATTATTCTGGCCATTAAACCAGCACGGCAAAATCAGGCGTTTTAAAGCTAGAGGTGAGCCATTTCTACAGGTGAGAAATGAAATTTGTGCTTTCCTGGGCATTCTGGCTCCCTCTCTGCTCACACCAAGGCCGCCTTCTCACTGAAGGTCAAACTGGATGCCTAAGCCACATGCCAAGGTTTTTGCTCAGGGATTGCATCAGCAAAAATCTGTCTCAGAATTTAGTTTGGGCAAATACTGTCCAGTATTTGTTTAGGAGTCCTGTTTTCTGCCCCTTTGGGAAGGCCATGCACGAGAAGGGCACAGGTAGAATCCGGATAAATGATATTAAAGTGGGAGTATGGACACTTTCCCTTTGGGTGTATCTTGATCTCTGACCTAATAACCTTCTGTATCATATGCAGACACTCACCAAAGCAGCTCTGATTATTTTTGCACGCCTAAAGCTCAGCTTTACCACCCCTAAATCGGCGGATTTTGGGGTCTGTGCCCTGTGTACAGCTGTAAACAATGAGAGAGCTTGCTCCATTGTTCCCGATGGGATATCATCCAAGGGAAAACAGGGGTTGTCTTCAACAATTTGAAGCTTGTGTAGGCAGACAATACACTGATTTTGCCTGTGGGCAGCATGAACATGCCTCTACTTCAGCCCAAGAAAGCAGCTGAGAGGGACATGAATTCAAAATCCACACACGCTGCCGAGAGGATGGGGCAGGCCCTGGGAGGCTGGGAATGTTGGGGGATAAAAAGGTACTCAAACGAGGCAAGAATTTCTTCCTAAACAGTAAAGAATTTTCTCCTAAAGGACTTTACAGGCATTTCTGGGAAGAAGCCTGCTAAAAGCATCACCTTACTCAGGCTGGGCTTTCCATCAAGTGACATTCATATTTAGGAAGGAATTGTTCCCTGTGAGGGTGGGGCGGCCCTGGCACAGGGTGCCCAGAGAAGCTGTGGCTGCCCCTGGATCCCTGGAAGCGTCTCAGGCCAGGCTGGACAGGGCTTGGAGCACCCTGGGATAGTGGAAAGTGTCCTTGCCCGTGGCAGGGGGTGGGATGAGATGATGTTTAAGGTCCCTTCCAACCCAAACCATTCATGGATTTTATTTTAAATGCATTTTCATGAAGAGCAGCACAAGACGAAAGATGAGGCCTGAACCAAACCATGAAGAAACAATGTGAAGTACATTCAAAATTAAAACAGTAATTTGAGACGGGAAAGATCTGGGAATGGCTGAACCTAATCCCGTGTGAGAGCAGAGCGGTGAATTCTTCACCTTGGTCACCAAGACATGACCCCCACGGCTGTGCAACCCCGTGTTTCCTCTCCTGCCCATGTAAATCTGCTGTCATCGAACACAATGTGCATTGTGCAACTCCAGAAAGCAGAATTTGGGACTTCCCTAATGCTACTGACGTGTGATCACGGGTGGCACAGACTGTCCGAGCTGCACACAAAATATTCCTGAAACAAACTTCGCAATTACGGAGGTTTGTTTGATGTTCCTGTTGCGAAGACACTGCACTGTGAACACACTAATAAAGAAAAAAAAAAAAACCTAAAAAAAAGAGTCTGCCCAGCAGCTACAACTTTTTTTTTTTTTTTACATAAGCATTTATGTGGGAGGAGAACAGGAGATTTGAAATGTACCTGGCAGCCTGCTGAAGCATAGGTATGACCCACGTTATCTTATAGATCTTAATTACTTGTGATGGTTAACCGACAGGAGCAGCAGAAAACCCTGAAACAAAGGGAGGCCGAGGCTCCCTGTTCCCTCCAGGGCGTTTGGAGTGTCTGGAAAAGTGCTCTGGTGCTGCCCTTTACCCGCACACGGGCACTTGGGCAGTCACGCGTGGGACATCCCACAGTGCCAGGAAGGGGGTCAAAGACCGGATAAAAATGTGTAAAAAGAGCTGGTGAGAGGAAAAAAATGATTTAATCTGAGTTTATGGTCTCAATACATACAGGAAAAAAATATTTAATCTGAGTTTGCAGGCTCAGTACATAGAGGAAAAATTATTTATTCTGTGTTTACAGGCTCAATAAATTGTATTTCTCATGGATTTCAGCAGGAACATTGGCTTGGGAAAAATCGGGATTGAACACTGGCTTGGGAAAAGCCGAGATTGGGGAGTTCAGTGCTATGGGATGATCTCAGTTTAAATTTCTAGTCACTTGTAATCTGGTTAAAACTTAAGCAAGCAGAAACTAAAAGACTCCAGTTCTTATTGTACATTAATGATCGTACTGAATGACTGAAGAACCCGATGTTTATTGAAAATAAATGATGGCACACACTGAGCGACTGGGATTATCACCAAAAGCAGCCGAAATAGTCACCTCATTACCAACAGGCTCAGTTTTTGACATTTGGCCTTCTTTTTCTGGATTTAACTTGGATTTTAGCATTTTTTTCTTCTCACGGAGAGAGCGGCCAGCCATTGGCACAGACCGCCCGGGGCAGCAGCAGCAGAGCCCCCGTGCCCGGAGGGGTGGAGGATGCGGGATGCGGGACACGCTTTGGCGGCGAGCTTGGCAGAGGGCTTGAGGGGAAAAGGCCGCATTTGGTGATTTTTGGGGGGATTTTCCACCACGGGCCATGCCCCGAGGGACGGCGCGCGCCGCGGCGGGAAACGGGAGCGCGCGCGGGCCCCGCCCCCGCGGTGGGNAGGTTGGCCCTCAGAGCGCGTCGGCGGCGGAGCGAAGCGGGTTCCTGCGTCAACAGTGCTTGGACGGAACCGGCCGCGCTCGGGCTTGCCGCCCCCCCCATCACCACCGCCCACACAGTCACCGCAACATCCACCGGAGCACCCCAGCCATGGCAGCGCCCCCTTCTCAGGTGCGCCAGAACTACCACCAGGACTGCGAGGCCGCTGTGAACCGCCAGATCAACCTGGAGCTCTACGCGTCCTACGTGTACCTCAGCATGGTAAGGACCGCCGGGACAGCGGGTGCGCCGGGGTGAGGGAAGGGTCCTGCGAGGAATAAAGGGGCTGCACGAGGGCCTGGCCCGGCGGGGGATTCCTGGGTGCCGGGCGGTGCCTGCGGGCCCGGCTCCTCCTCCTCCTTTTTCTCCACCTCCTCCTCCCCCCCTCCGCCTCCAGGCCCGTCTGGGCCGTCCCCTGGGTGTAGGTGAGGCCCTTTTATCTCGCCTGCTCCGCGGCCGTTGCCCTTGGCGGCCCCGTTATCAGCCCCGCTCAGCGCCTCGCCGGCGGCTCTGCCCTTGGGGCCGGGCTGGGTAGCGGGAGGTGCCGGACGAGGCGCTTGGCACTTTTCCCTCAGGCGTGCTCGTCTCCCAGGCACGGCTTTTCCTCCAGGAATCGGGAGGAATCCGCGGTTTCCTTGCGCCCTGTGTTTACATGTCTCCCGAGGCGCCCGTTTTAGCCATCCCCTGACCTCTGTGCAGCAGTCCTGGTGCTCTGGGCGTGCTGAGACATCGAGACTTCCCAGTAACGCTGTGCTGTGTTGTGGCACGTAGTTTGCGCCTTTTTTCCTGTGTTGATTTGTTTCTGAGCCCTGTTTTGAGCTTATGTTGGTGGCTGATAGTGGTACACAAACACCGATGTCTTGCCTTGAACCTCCAGGCCGCTGGTTTATGAGCAGAGAATTCTGTAGTAGCTTGGTAAATAACTGGCAGTAGATACAGAAGTTCCTATTGAATCCTGGTAATGGCTCTGACCAAGGAATAAACAAGCTGTGTGTAACTCCTGTTACAGGGTTTTTTTTTTGGCGTTCAGGAAAGTATTTGCTGCTGAATTCATATTTTAGTTCAATTTATCTCTTGTATTTTAAATGTGACCTTTCTTTTTCCCCAGAAAAGTAGGAAATGTATTCTTTAGTCTAATCCCTGGAAAGCCTAGGGAAGCAAGAGAGCTTTATTGCAGAACTACCTAAAAGTTCTTGGCTTACCCTTACCTGGTGTTGCACGTCGTGACCCTGACTTGCAAAGTGATCATTGTAAACAAGCTCGGGCAAACAAAGGGGAGAGATTTCTCCTTGAAAAAGGCTTTTCATGGCTGCAGTTTCATGGTGCTCAGAAGAGGTATCTGGGCGGTGTCGGGGTTTGGTGGTTTTTGTTTTGTTTGTCTTTTCAGAACTGAGCCAAGGACACAAACGCCACTTATTTGTGCCCTTTGTAAGGATACAGGTTAAAGTTTAACCCTAGCTGGAAAAATCGAACGATACTGAGGGCAGAGTTGTTCCACGCTGCCTTGCTGGCCTGGGCTTGGCCTCCAGCCATTCTGAAGCAGGGGTTTGAGCCTGTGAAATCTTTATTTTTCAGTCCTATTATTTTGACCGGGATGATGTGGCCCTGAAAAACTTTGCCAAGTACTTCCTGCATCAGTCCCACGAGGAGCGGGAGCACGCTGAGAAGCTGATGAAGCTGCAGAACCAGAGGGGTGGGCGCATCTTCCTGCAGGACATCAAGGTGAGCTGGGGGCTGTCCCCAACTGCAAGGGGATGAATTTTCCTCTAGGTCCTCCCCAGAAGGAGCAGCAGCTGACACTGGAGAGGCACAGTAATTTGAGATGTGTAGTAATTTGATGATTTGTGCTGATTGACTAATAAAAAAGTACTTCTTGTATGGGGAGAGGGTGCTGAGCCCTGGTTTGCTTGCTGTGGGGTGAGGGCAGAACCAGAAGACAACTGGTTCATCACCACCATTAAATTCAAGTGCTCTGTGCACTGTTTTGAGAAGTGGGACTTGGAGGGTTCACTCAGTTCTGTTCTGAGAGTGCACTTCACATCTTTGACTTTGCATAAGTGCCTAAACTTGGTCTAAACGGGCTTTGAGAGTGATCTAAAGACTCTCCACCGTGCTGGTCTGTGGGTTCCTACAGAAACACGTCCTGTGCTTTCCCCTTGCAGAAGCCAGACCGTGATGACTGGGAGAATGGCCTGACTGCCATGGAGTGTGCCCTGCACCTGGAGAAAAACGTGAACCAGTCACTGCTAGAACTGCACAAATTGGCAACCGAAAAGAATGACCCACATGTAAGTGGATGATGTGTCTTTTAATTGTGTGGCTTTAGGGCTGAGCTGTGTGTCCCTGGTGCTGTTTGAGGTGAAAAAAAGGTGTGAACTAGGGGTGCAGCCCTCACAAAGCCCTTTGGCGGGGTTATTGCTGTCTTTCCAGGAGGATTAAGGTGGCAGGGACCTGCTTTATTCCCTCTGAAGTGTGTCTGTGAGCAGTCTCTATGGAGACTGTTTCTGAGGGGGTTGAGTTCCATCTTTTTAAGGCTTTTTGTCATGAGGCTTTTTTGCCACAGAATTCTGGAGTTGCTTTGGAATATTAAAAAAGCCTCGATGTTTCAGAACAGTGTCTGAAAACATGAAAGTCTTCTCAGATGGAAGTTTTTTTAGCAAGGCTGGATTGAGGTTGCTTAATATCAGGAAGAGATTATTGATACGTGTGAGAATCCAAGCACTCTTGGGACTGTCCTGCCTAGGTTAGAGGGACTTTTTAAAACAAAACCAGAGGTGTAAATCCTCACTTGCTGTGAGTTTGCTGTGCAGTGGGGGAGTCTAGATCAGTTCAGGAGCTTGGCTAATGCTTCCTGCAGTGAGGAAGAGGAGAGGCTTCCTGAGCTGCCTGGCACTGCAGGGTGCTGGAGCGAGTGAGCCTACATAAGCCTGACTCACTTTGATCTTGCTCTGAAACAAAACTAGAGGCTGCTTCCTCTCAGCTTGAAAATTCTGCATCCTCTCCTTTCCCTCGAGAGCCTCGGTAGCATTTCAGGCCTGAATTTAAACCTCTGGTCTCCGTTTCAGTTGTGTGACTTCATTGAGACCCATTACCTGGATGAGCAGGTGAAAGCCATCAAGGAGCTGGGTGACCACGTGACCAACCTGCGGAAGATGGGGGCCCCCAAATACGGCATGGCAGAGTATCTCTTCGACAAGCACACCCTCGGGGACTGTGACAGCTGAAGCCTTGCCAAGAGCCACGCTGTGGGTTTCAGTGGGACTCCTACTTACTGTCCAGCCGTGCATGCAGCTTCAGCTACCTAGATAAACAGTTCCGTACTCTGTACCAAATATCCCCCTCTCTCTTGGTGTTTTATGTACTGCCCTCCAGCCAATAAAGTGACTTGATTCCAGCTGGCTTTTCCTGTTTAGTTTGGAGGGAGAGCAGGCAGCTGTAGTGAAGGCAGTGGGAGGTCGATTTGTCATGTGACATGGGGGATTTGCAGCTGCTGCGGAAGGCAGAAGTAGGAAAAGCTCTGTGGTTTCTTTAAATTCCTTGCAGGGAACTAAAATGAGGAAACAAAACCAAGGTCCTGGGCTTGAGCCTCGCTTTTATTTTCTGAGGGTGGGCAGTAAACATCAGCTGAGTGGTGTCTGCTGCCATCCACCTTTCTCTGAGCACTGTCAAATCTGTGGCGGGGGGAATGTGGAACTTCAGAAGGAAGCAATGTGCTGGGCAGATGCTGCAGCTGCCTGTGCTGTTAGGCCCTTTCCCTGCCTTATTCCAGTACTTTCCCAGTACTGGAGAACACCAGCCAGACAGGACTGGCAGAAGCACTGTGGGTCTGCATCACAAATGATGGGACTTGCTTCAGTCTGTTATTTTTCCCTGGAGCATCTTGTTAGGAGTGCAAATCCTGCCTGAGACTTGGAAGCTCAAGTTCTCATTCTTGCTGTGAGGAGGAGGAGGAGGGAAATATCCACATTAACTGTGCTCCTGTTCTGGGCTACGCCTGACTGCTCAGGCTGGTACCTGCAGTATTTAACACTCAAAGTCTTGTTCTTTTGCTACAGATTGGGGTTTTTTGGTGCTTTTGTTCTTGTTGCAACACCACTTGTGCCTGCTGAGGCCAGGAGCTGTGTGTCCTTAAGCGCTGGTTTTAGCCCAGGCTGGGCTCCAGCTGCATGTCCAGCACTTCAGTTTGGGTGAGTGCCAGGATAAGGCAGGTATCCCATGGATCCATGGGGTCCCCTTTAGCTGTACTGATCCATCTGCTCCTCCCCTGGGCTCTCACTGGCCTCCAGGATCACCTCCATCAGCCCCACGTAGTCACCCTCGGCTAGGGAGATTCCAGAGTCGTTGGGGGATGGACTCTCCGCTCTCCTGGGCTCTTTTGGAGCCGGGGGCTTAGTGCTTCCATTCCCAGTGTCTCTCATGTTCCTGGAAACCTCTGAGTGCTGGTCTGGAGCGTTGGCTGCATCTTCCAAACTCAGGCTGCGAGCCTCGGGGCCCAGATTCCCCTTGTGGGACCTTTCCAGCGCTGGAGAGGTGACGGGAGTGAAGGAGAAGCAGAGGGAGGCGCTGCCTCCGGGGGTTTTGTTACTGGGGGTGTGAAAGGCACTGGAATGCTCCGAGTTGGGAGTGGCTGAGGCTGTGCTCTCCAGGTTTAGCCACGGTGGGTGTGAGGCTTTGGAGCTCTTCAGACTCTTGAAGCTGCCTTGCTTCTCGTGCTCGGGGGACTCTGCCAGGAAGGGGAATTTTGGGCTGTTGGATGCTGTGGACCGTGCTCCTGGGCTTCCTGTGGTGGCAGCTTCCCTGGAGCTGCTCTTTTCTTCTTCTACTGTCACAGCCATGAAGTCGGGAGCTTTGCTCCGCTCCGTGGGCCAAACAAAGGTTTCCCTCGCAGCAGAGCCCAGGGAGCTCTGGCTCTTGTCCACGTCGCTGGCCCTGGAAGGGGAGGCGTTGACAATGACGTCCCGAAGGGAAGTGGAGCACGCGGCAATGCTGGAGAGCGCCGGCGGCTTCTTGCGCCCTTGGCGTCGGGAAGGGAAAATCATGGGGATGGAGCTGATGGGCGTCTGCGGAGCGCTGTAGAACCCGGGCCTCTCATAAAAGGGGGTGGACATGAAGGCATCAAACTCCCTCAGTTTTCCCTCTTCGCTGTCCCACTGCTCCTGGGAATCTCCCCTGGGCTGATTGATGCCGCAAGGGCTTCCGGCCTTCCCCATGTCCTGGTAGGTGTAATGGGAGAAGGGCGACGCGGGATCTCCTCGCCGGCGCAGCAGGTTCATCCGGGAAGAGGACCTGGAGAAGTTCGGGGACTGGACACCCAGGAGGCGGCCCAGGTGTCCCAGCAAGGGAGTGGAGTGGTTGGCCTCCTCGTTCTCTTTAATCTGCTCCAGGGGCTGGAACTCCATCTCTTCCTTCTGCATGCTGGGAAAGGCAAAGCAGGATGTTATGCAGCCACAGAGGGGAGGGGGGGATCTCCTGGAGAGGCTGGCAGCACTGGGAATGCTGCTGGCAGTGGCCAACCTCTCCCTGTATTGCTATTAGCCCCCCAAAACAGGGATGCTCATCCACAGGTGAGCAGGGGAAAGAGGTCAGATTTATCCTTTTCCGTGGAGGATGTTGGCTGTTGTGGATGAGCCTAAAAGCTCCTCACGTGTCATGTCCTACACAAGACCTGATCCAGGTGTTGTGCCACTTTGTCCCTGCGCTCACCTGATGTCAAAAGTGGAGCCCAGGAAGGACGGGCGCTTGTACTCGGCCGTGGCTGCGGTGTAGGGTGGCTGGGGATCAGGCTCGTTCCAGTACAGATCCTTCTCCAGAATGGGTAAATCCTGGTGCATCTCATCCACTGCCATGAGGGAGACCTGTGGAGGAGAGCAGGAATGTCACACGGGGTGAGCAGCTTTCTGTGTGCCTCTTATCGGGGGGCAAAGGAACACGCAGCTGGAGGAAGCGGTGCAGCACGGAAGCCAGGCAAGCAGCTGGGGTTGCTGTGGTTTCCTGTCACTTGGGTTGTTTATCACACAGAGATTTGATTAATTGGAAGGAATATGGTGCTGAAGGAGATGGGAAAGCAACAGGCTCGCTAGGACAGAAGGGCTGGAGGTGTGGAGTTACTGCATGGCAGAAAGCAGAGGAGGCGCTTTTAAATGGACACAGGCTAGGAAAGCCCAGGAGAGGCAGGAATGATGTGTCATTCAAAGGCAGCTGGGGCCTGAAACGAGCAGCCTGGATCCATCCCACGTGCCAGAGCGTGGACTGAAGCTGCAGTTGCCCTCTGTGTACAGACATATGCCAGAAACCCCAAATTCCGGGGATCTCTCCCATTGCAGGCAGGGAGGTGGGGGCAGAGGTGCTGCAGGAGAATTTGGTCACTGTCCTGCTGTGGTGTTCCTCTTCAGGTGAGGCTCAGCTGGAGGACCTTCCTCCCCTTTACCTGCAGGTTCCTGTCGATGAGCCAGTTGGTTTCAAAGTCATCATCGTCCTCCCCAAAAGGGTTGATGAGCTGCTCGGCCACCTGCATGTGGAGAGCACACAGCGAAGGTCACCACTGTCATCCCTGCCCCTTTCCCTGCAGGGAGAAGTCAGGTGTGATGTCCCTTGAATTCCAAGCCATGTTTTTCCTCCCGAAAGGGTGGTGGGTTAAAAGTGGAGGCCTCCCAGGGGCTGGGAGACGCTGGAATTTGTAATAACTCCTCCCTGCTCACACAGCCCTCCTGCAACTACAGGAGCTCCTTTTTTCCCCTCTAGTCAGGACCAAAGCTTAGGAAAAGTGCAGCTGGTGTCCAGAATGAGACAGCTGGAAAATTAGAAAGTCCTGGCACTTCTGTCAGCCCCTCTTGGCTTCCTGTTGTTGCCCTTATATCAAAGAACACAGCTGGGTTCCTGGTGAGCTCACACTGGGAAAAACCCTTGGCTGGGTCAGATTCCAGCTCCAGCCATGTTTTCTTGGACTTACCTTTAGCCAGCCAGCGTAGAAGAAGAATTGCAAAAACGTAAAGACGGGCACGAAGAGATCCAGCTCGTGGCCAGGATATGCTTTCTCTGGATCCAGGAATTGCCTCCCAATCAGACAGGCCAGGAAGAAGCTGTAAACAGCCACGGTCACCACCTGGGAAGGATGCCAAGGGACACACCAGGGCAGCGTGAGTTCCCAGCATCTCCCTTCAGTTCCACCCCCACACAGCTCCAAAGGCAGGCTCTGGAGCCTCTGGAAAGCCTTGGATTCAGTTCTGGCAGGCTTTTTGCAGGAGGATGCATTTCCCTGCAGAAAGCTACAGACATTCCCTTTTCCCTTCAGCTTTTCTGTATGCTGTGTGCCATTCCATGCTGTCCCTGGAACGACATCTGTGCAGGTGTCACAGGCAGTGGCAGCAGCAAGCATGTGACATCCTGGATGGGCTGGAAGCTGTCTCATGGCTCAGTCCATGCTGGCAGGCCGCTTCCAAGTCCGGGAAGGGAACCCCTGGCATTGCTATTTGCTCCTTCCTTCCTGCTTTTCATGCTGAGCTTTCGTTAATATTTGCCTGCCTGGATTTCAGGCTGTGCTGAGCTTTGTGCTTTTTCCCTGTCACCACAGGACTGGAGCTTCCCCTTTCCAAGTTAAAAGTAACCAAGGCTCTCACGTGGTCCCTTGATACAAGCAAGGGGGTTCAAAACAGGAATAGACTTTCCCAAGGTGTTCCCTGTTAACCCAGAGGAGCAGCAGCAGCTCCTGTTTCCTGGTGAAGGGCATCCCTGTTGTCTGAGCAGCTGGATTGCAGGAGACAAAGGAGCAGGTTGGTGGTGCCAAAGCATCTGCCTGGGCTGGTAAACAGCGGAGTGCACGCCTGGCACAACCTTCCTGGGATCTTGCCGGGGATGTGATCCCTGCAAGGCGGCGCAGGGAGCACGGCTCTGTGTTCCCGTGTTTTCCATGGATCTGTGTGGATTCGTTCCCCCTGGATAGAGGTTATTTCTGGAGGGGTGGATGTGTATGAGTTAGGGAAAGGAGGCTGGACTGGGTGCGTGCTGAGGTACCTATGGATTCAAGAGTATCCTGCATTTTCTGTGGGTGGGTCAGGTATGGAGCACTTCTGCAAAGATGGGCTGAGAGAGCTGGGGCTGTCCAGCCTGGAGATGAGAAGGTTTTGGGGAGGCTGTGGCCTTCCAGTACCTTAAGGGAGCTTATGGAAAGGAGGCAGAGGGACTTTTTACACAGACAGATAGTGATGGCACAAGGAACAATGGTTTTAAACAGATAGGGGGCAGGATTAGATATGAGGAAGGAATTCTTTACTAAGAGGGTGTGAGGCCCTGGCATAGGTTTCCCAGAGAAGCTGTGGCTGCCCCATCCCTGGAAGTGTCCAAGGCCAGGTTGGACAGGGCTTGGAGCAGCCTGATCTGGTGGAAAGTGTCCCTGGATGAGCTTTAAGGTCCCTTCCAACCCAAACCATTGCAGGATTCCAGGTGTGGGTGTAAATGGGGATGAGCACAGGCGGTGGTGGAGCAATGGGTGTGGGGATTCCCGTCTCACCTGGGTGTAGACCAGGGGGACGCTGATCCAGTCGTATCCGTAGAGCCTCCCGCACTGGCTGCGCAGGGTGTTGAGCTCCTGCAGCGGGGAAAAGGGAATGGCCAGTCAGGATAACTTCCCATCTCCTTGCTGGGGACCTGGAGCCTCCCCAGGACCACTGTCTTCCATTGTTCCAGCCCTTTCCCTACTGCTTGTACCTCCTCTGNGGCAGGATTAGATATGAGGAAGGAATTCTTTACTAAGAGGGTGTGAGGCCCTGGCATAGGTTTCCCAGAGAAGCTGTGGCTGCCCCATCCCTGGAAGTGTCCAAGGCCAGGTTGGACAGGGCTTGGAGCAGCCTGATCTGGTGGAAAGTGTCCCTGGATGAGCTTTAAGGTCCCTTCCAACCCAAACCATTGCAGGATTCCAGGTGTGGGTGTAAATGGGGATGAGCACAGGCGGTGGTGGAGCAATGGGTGTGGGGATTCCCGTCTCACCTGGGTGTAGACCAGGGGGACGCTGATCCAGTCGTATCCGTAGAGCCTCCCGCACTGGCTGCGCAGGGTGTTGAGCTCCTGCAGCGGGGAAAAGGGAATGGCCAGTCAGGATAACTTCCCATCTCCTTGCTGGGGACCTGGAGCCTCCCCAGGACCACTGTCTTCCATTGTTCCAGCCCTTTCCCTTCTGCTTGTACCTCCTCTGGAATGGGGGCTCAGTCTCAGCCTGGGAATTCCTCAGCCTGGAGGAATTTCCTGCTGCCTGGATGTCTCCCCCTGAGCCCAAGATCCCTTCCTAGCTCACTTCACAGCAGAGTTTCTCCTCACAAAATGAGGTGAGGCAAAGAATGCCCTCGGGAGCATCCATTTCTCTCTCCTGTCTATAGATAAATATCTCAGAGGGAGATTTCTCTCTCTGTGGGCAGATGAATCCTGCTCCAGGCAACAGAAACCACGTGACTTTCTCTGCACATGAATACCAAGAAAGATGAGCTGCTCCAGAGCCTTTTTCTGTGCAGCTGGGCAGGGATTGTTGCCAGGTCTTGCCTGTGGAGCATGGCCTGCTGCCCAAAACTATCTAAAAGTTTTTAACAGCAAAGTTTTCTACAGGACCTCAGTTGCTGAGGATGTTTTTGACCTCTCCTAGTCTCTTCCAGATACACGCTTCCTTGTGGCTTTCCATCTGGATCCTAGAGACCTCCACTGGCACTGGCTGTTCTGGAATGTGTCAAGGACCTGCTATACACGGGTGCCTCCCATGCCCCAGGATCTCAGAGAGTTGCCTGTCCCCTCTGTGACTCACATTCAGGATGCCTTGGAGCAGCACGCTGTCCCGGATCCTCCCGTCGTTCCTCGCCTTCACAGCCAGGTTGGAGAACCACACGCACGGGATCCAAAACTTGTTGTGCGGGGAATTCAAGCTCTCAAACTTCTTGTGCTCTTCTGGTGTCATGAGGCCTGGGTGGGAGAGAGCAACAGGAGAGGGATGGACACAGAGGGCAGAAGGAACTGATCTGGTCCGAAATGAAAACATCTGAGTCTCAGGTGGTTGCCTTGGCCCTCCTTAAAAATCCCAGCAGAGACTCAGAACTTTGGGAGACATGCAGAAGGACAAGTTCTCTTGTTAAAACATCGAGTCATAGAGGTGGGATAATGGGATTTCACTTTGGATGTCTGCAGCAGATCAGATCAAGTCAGCAGGGAGATAAAGCACTGCTGAGGGTGCAGCTGCCTGGTGTCCACAATGCTTGTTGAGAATGGGATAATTTGTGTCCCTGAAGTGCCTGTTCTTTTCAGGAGGCCAACAATGCCACATCTCTGTGCATTGCCAAGGGAACCCAGACGACTTGGGCAGACTGGGAAATGCTGCACCTTGAGGAGCATCTCCCAAGGAGATTCAGGGAGCCCGGCAGTTAATCTCGGAGACCTGGGGCTCAAACCCCCACCCGCCCCGAGGGAACAGCACCACCCCGTTTCCAGAGAGCCTTTCCCAGGGCCCCCTGCCCCTAGAGGAGCAGCAAGGAGCAGGACTGACCTGCCCTCACGACGTGCTCCATGCTGGGGAAGCGCTTGTAGACGGCGGTGCTGACGGAGCGCAGGATCAGCACGCTGACCAGGTTGCTGTAGCGCATCAGCGTGCGGCGCAGGAGCCTCCCGTACTCGTCCTCCCCGTCCACGTTGCAGGACACCAGGTTCATGATCCGGTCCGGCCACGGGATGCTCTCGTACTGGGCCCACCAGCGGGACACCACCAGGGCCACGTAGAAACCTGGAGGGGAGCTGAGAGAGTCAGGCATCTGAACAGAGCTCCCTCCTCACACTCCGTCTGCTCTCCTTCTTTTCTCTTCTCCTGCTCATACAGGGGTGCCTGGAGAGGAATCCAGTCCTCCATGCTAAAAGGAGTCTGGATTTCATATTTTGTTTCATAGAACAGTTTAGGTTGGAAGGGATCTTAAGCATCATCTCGTTCCAACACCCTGCTGTGGACAGGGACACCTTCCACGAGCTCCATCCAGCCTGGCCTTGAAAACTTCCAGGGATGAGGCACCTACAAGTTCCTTGGGTGTCTTTGGTGCCACTTGGAGCCTGCCCTCCTGGCAGAACCCAGAGCATGCAGTGCCAGCCGTGTGCTGGGGGACACTCACAGCTGTGACATGAAATGTTCCACCTGAGGAGTTTTACAAAGGGACAGGGAGGGATCTGCTCAGTGAATACTGCCTGCCTGCAGAGCTCTGCCAAGCCAGGGAGAAGAAATGCTGTGCCGTTCCCCTCCCTGCTGGATTCCAGGCAGCTCCTTACCCAGCACGAAGGACACGGGGATTAGCTCGGCGTAGCTGTTGCAGTACAGCGCCAGCTTCTCGAACATCAGCCTTTGGCTCTCGCTCAGGATCAGCCTAAAAGGGACAAACAGAAGCAGCTCTCCCTCTCCCTTCTCCTCTCCCTTCTCCCCTCCCTTTCCCTCCTGTGAACAGAGTGTGGCAAGTGCCTGGCCAGCAGGATGCCTGCCCCAATCCCGTGTTTCTGCCGTGTCCTGCTCCAGGCCAGGCTGTGGGTGGGAAGGTGCTCACCTGTAGACAAGGCTGATGGTGAAGTAGAGCGAGATGAAGATGAGGAACTCGGAGTAGAGCAGTTTGTAGATGCTGCCTTTCCATTGTAGCAGGAGCTGGGAGAAGGTGCCTAGGCGGGCGTCAGCCACGCGGTTGGTGTAGGTCACTGTCATCACAGCTCCTGTGCAGGCACACCACAAGCAGGGCTTGGAGCTCGAGCAGGAGGAGGACACAGGGATGTCCCGAGTGTCCCACCAAGCAAGATGGAAAAGAAGGAGGAAACAGAATGAGCTGAGAGCAAAAGCCAGGTAAGATGAAGGTGGTGGCACAGAGAGCCAGGAGGAAATCAATGTCAGGCAATTAATTTGATGAATTTGCCATCTTTTCCCTGTCCTTGAGCTGGTTACAGTGACCAAGGATGTATTTTCTGGTGGATCCCTTTGTTTTTAATGTTTGATTGTCAGCATTCAAGTGGGGCTGGTTGGTTGGAGAGGACAGAGCCCAGGTGCCACCACCTTCCACAAAACACTTGTGTAAGATTAATCCCAGGGTCACAAACTCCAAAGTTTATGCTTATCCCAGTAATTTTCTTAATATAGTTTTTGTTCCAAACATATTTCTGTAAACCTACTTGCTGGAAAGCACCTTCCTGGAATACTGCTGGAAAAAAAAAAACCCAACCCAAAGGAAAGGAAAAACCCCAGAAAGATTTCTTGGGACTGATCCAGATGAAGGCATCCCAGCAAGGATAGCTATCTGCACTCTGCTGGTCTTAGTCCTGCAGGCAGAGCAGCCTTCCCTGTTGGAGATCTGTGGGATGGAGTTTGGCCAGGCTCACAGGGCCCAAATTCCAGCAGCTCCACCTCCCCTCTCCTTCAACCATATGTTACACAGTAAATCACAGTGGATGAAAAATAGGCATTGAGGCTCCTGAAATGCTCCCCAGACATGCAGCATCCCCATTTCACTTCCAGTCTAACTTGCATAAATATAATCAATTAATAATCAGACTCATAGTTGCATAAGCGAATTTGTTTTTAAAAAATCCCCAACAAACAACAAGACACCAGTGTTATCCATGCCAGGCAGATTGGTGAATGATTCCTTGGGGTAGAAATAATTATCCAAGCTGAAACTCTTGGTATTTCTGAATCCTAACATGTCACCAGGCATTGTTATTTAACAGAGGTAATAATGTTAATGATTAGGGGGCCTTGAGCCCTTCCCTGAATGATGGGGGTGAAGAAGAACTTCAAAGGACAGTTCACACCCTGCAGCAGCTGAAGGCAGGTAAGTTTGGGCCCATGCTCCTCATTTGTTTCTCATTTAAGCATCCCAGTGAAAGACTTACACTGAGGTGAGGACAACACAGCTGCTGCTGTGAAGAAAACCAGGAAAGTCTGGATTTTTGGCTGTTTCAGCATCTTTGGCATCTTTGTCCTGGGTTTGGCTTTTTGGTGGTGCTCCTCCTTCGGGTTTCCCTGTCATATCTCAGGTCCCTGAGTCCCCTCGTAAGGGTGATACAGAGAAGCAGAGCTGTCCCTGTCCCCAGCTGCACAAATGCCCATTTCAACAAATCCTCGTGCCCATTCCATATGGATTTCTGGGCACAGGGCTTGGAAGAGTGGGTTTTAACTGCCCCAGAGGCTGCACGCAGGGGCTGTCCAGAAGACAAAAGCATGCCCAAAACCCCATACGTTTTTGGGGCCTCTTACACAAAGCTGCCTCTTTTCTCTGGGCTTTGGGGCTCGAAAGCACCCAGGGAGAATCCTCGTTGCGTAATTCAAATACAGATTGACTTTTTTACCAAAGAAGGAAAACTCCAGCTCTTGTCCATGTAAATAATGGATGTCGCCCACCTCTGCTCCGTTCCACTCCCGTGTGGGATATGGGGGCTTTTCCCAGGGCTTTTCCCTCCAGCCCTGAGTGGTTCAGGTACCTCCCTGCCCACCTGGCAGCCTGTGCTGGGCTCCTCTGGGATGTCTCTGGGCAGCTGGCACATTCTGTTTGTGGCTGAGGTCCCTGGTGGGAGGTGACTCAGCAGCACAGCGGAGTTGGGGTGGGCAGGAAGAGCCCACCCAGGGACCTGCTGCCTGCATCCCCCTGCTCATCCCTCTGGACTAACCAACACGCCTGGAAGTTGACTGACCTGGAATTCAGTTGTGGGAGCCCACAGCAAGCAAGATTCTGGGACGTCAGGTGCATCACCCACCGCAAACAGACCCGAGCAGGTATCGCAGAGGCGGACAACAAGCGGACAGAGCAGAGGGATGGAGCCAGAGGAGGTCACGGATAGACAGGAAGATGGATCTCTGCAGGAGAGAGCTATCCTCCTGCTGCTGTTAGGAGGACCAGATACTCACAGTCACGGGTTCCTGAGCCGCGCTGGAGGCTGGGGAGGTTTGGTCTTGCACGCTGGGTCTTGCACGCTGGGTCCTTTGTGGCCCGGGCCACCACCCGCCTCCTCGTGCCCCCTTGGCTCATGGGGGGATTGGACCTGCCCCACACGGTGTGCTAAGGAGCCTGAGACCCACTTGGGAGCTGCAGCCGGTCACTTGATGCCGTAATCCCTCCTCATTACAAAAGAGACTCTGTTGTCTTTTGCCCTGTTCCCTCCTAATCTTCTGAGTAAGCCCTGCGTGTTTATAGAGGCGGCCGGAGGAGGGGGAGGCAGGGCTGGCTGCTCCGCTGCTGCTAACTCCTGGCACAGCCATGGTGGCTGCCAGAAGAGAGGCATTTTTCCTCTAATTCTTTCCTGTTTGGTCCCTCTCTCCGTGCCACAATCTTACAGGAACCCCAGGAGATTATGCAGGGCTGGAATTTTCCACCAAGGCTGTAGAACGCGGCACGCTCGGGGGCTGCCCTCTCTTCCCTAGGTCAGTGAGACACCTGGTCCATGCTCTGCCTGGCTCTCACAGGATGTTCCCCTGTCATCTCTTGATGAGTTTGCCACCTCTTCCAGCTGTGGTTTGGATGCTGGGGATTTCCCCTCTGCCACTGGCTCTCCGAGACTCTTCCCATGAGTTCGCTTTCTTTTCCTCTTGCTTCTCCAGCAGTGCTTGGGGGTCGTCACTGCTCTTTCCTGTGTGACATCCTGGGAAACACTGGTTCTCGCCTTGCCCTCAAACTTCCACCAAGCCAGGGGACTCCTTCCCTCTGTCTTTCCAGGGTCCTCAGTCCCTTTCCTGCTCCCAAGCCTTCCTTCCCAATTGTGACCATCCTTCCCTTCCACCACCTCCTCAATGCCTCTGGTCAGGTCTTTAGGATGTTCCCCTTCCATGAGGCTCTGAATCAAAATCTTTTCTTCCTGAACTGCTCTTCCATGGTTTAGGCAGCTGTGGGACACTGTGGAGAGGGAGCACAGGTCTGCTCCCTGCAGGTAAGAGCAGCTGGAGCCCCAGGCTCCTGTAATAACCAACTTTCCCTTGTGCTTTGTCTTTGACGCTTATTTAACATCAACACTTGGGATCAGTTTGTACCAGCTGTAGTTTTCTCCTTCCTGTGGCTGATCCACAGGATCACAGATCTCCTTCCTGTGGCTGATCCAAGGGGAAGGGGGTTGTTTCACTGCTCCTCTGGAGCAGGTGGTGCCTGGCATCTGCCTGATGTGGGATTTCTGGTGCAGTCCTGGGAATTGCTGCCAGTGGCAGGGAGGTCATAGTTTAAAATGTCGGGTTCAGTGCTCTGTGAAGGGGGATGAGAGCAGGGGGACCCTCTCTGAAGGGAATGTGGTCCAGTTCCAGGGAAGGAACTGGTGAACAGGCAGGCTGAGACAGATCTTGAGGGTCTCCGTGCCTGAACCCTCATCCCCCCACACAGCAGGGAGACAAAAATGCTTCAGGTGAGACTTTTGCTGCAGCTGCTGGGAGCGGTTTGGGTGCTCCCAGAGACACGGAACAACAACGCCCTGAGTGTCCTGCTGTTTGTGAAGGGATGTGCTGGCATCTGGGGGCCTCTGCTGCCCTCCTCTGAGAGCAGCTCTGCTGGCAGCTCGTGTGCTCCACAGCTGCCCTTGGGACAGCAGGAAATATGTGTGGAATTTAATATTAAAAGAAATAACTGAGGGGCTACCACCATGGCAGCGCTGTTTGCATCCCTTTCCACATCCCCTGTGGCCTCAGACCCTGAGGAAGAGGATGGTCTGAAAGCCTGCCTTGCTCAGCAAAGCAGCAAGCAAAGTGGTGCTGACATCCATCCTCAGCCTCAGAGCCCTGCAATCCTTTTTTTCTCCCTGTTAAAGATGCAGAGATGGAATTGCTGTGCTGGGAGTTGAATCCCTGTTTTGGGAATGCCAAAAGGCCACACTCAATGCTGAGTTAGCAGCAGCTGGCTGGGAAAGGCACAGTGCCCTCCTTGCTCTCTCCCACAAAATAGTAAATGTTTTTAGGGACAGTGGGTCCCAAAGCTTGGTGAAGTCCCTTTCCCTTCTCCAGTTTCAGTGCTGGGATAGACACAGAGGCTGCTGGCATCAGAGGTGTCTCTCCAAATTACATTCTTCCTTGGAATCTGATGTGATTTTAAAAAAAAAAATTGAAGTGGGAAGTGTCTGGGGAGATGCTGTTTTTCATGGACAGGATTCGCTCAGAGGTTTGAGCTGGCCAGAAATGTTTGAAGGGGATGCAATGACCATGCAGTGCTTTTGTGAGGGCCCCCAGGCTTGTTCCCCTTATGCTGCAGAATTCCTCACTAATTCTGTGCCATCCTGGGCTGCCCTGGGAGCTGGGAGTGCCCCTCCCCGTGCCAAGCTCCATCTGACCCTTTGTATTTTGCTTTTAGGGGCTTGGACGGTGACAAATCTCTCACCTTCCCTCCGATGTTGCACAGTTCAGTGTGTACAGCACGAAAATGAGGGAAGGGTCCTTAGCGAGGACCCCTTCTTCTCTTGCCTTAGGAATCGTGGTGGGGATTAGGTGCCAAAGGGAGGATCAAACATGTTGGTGCTGGAAACCAGAGACCCCAGAGGAGCCGTGCTGCAGCCCTTGCAGGCAGCTGAGCAAACGTGTGGCACAGCCAAGGAGCCAGCCAGGAGGGGTGGATGCAGCCTGGAATTTCAGGCCATTTGTTTTCATTCTCCTTTCTACGGCAATAACATCCGGTTTGAGTTTGCTGGGTAAGGGGTGTTAGCAGGTCAGATCCTGCTTTCTGAACTCAGGGATAATCCCTGTTCTTCCTTCCCTTCCCAGCCTGTGTTTAGCTTTCTTCTCTGCCTTCTTCTCTGCCTTCTTCTCTGCCTTCTTCTCTGCCTTCTTCTCTGCCTTCTTCTCTGCCTTCTTCTCTGCCTTCTTCTCTGCCTTCTTCTCTGCCTTCTTCTCTGCCTTCTTCTCTGCCTTCTTCTCTGCCTTCTTCTCTGCCTTCTTCTCTGCCTTCTTCTCTGCCTTCTTCTCTGCCTTCTTCTCTGCCTTCTTCTCTGCCTTCTTCTCTGCCTTCTTCTCTGCCTTCTTCTCTGCCTTCTTCTCTGCCTTCTTCTCTGCCTTCTTCTCTGCCTTCTTCTCTGCCTTCTTCTCTGCCTTCTTCTCTGCCTTCTTCTCTGCCTTCTTCTCTGCCTTCTTCTCTGCCTTCTTCTCTGCCTTCTTCTCTGCCTTCTTCTCTGCCTTCTTCTCTGCCTTCTTCTCTGCCTNTTCCCTCTGCCGTCCCTCTGCCTTCCCTCTGCCTTCCCTCTGCCTTCCCTCTGCCTTCCCTCTGCCTTCCCTTCTTTCGTCCGTCTGCCTTTCTTCCTCTCTCTCTTTCTCTCTTTTTCCTCTCTCTTTCTCCTCTCTTCTTTTTCCTCTCCTCCCTCCTTTCCTCTTTCCTTTCCCTTTTCCTTTCCCCTTTTCTTTCTTGTCATTTCCCTTCCTTTTATTTCCCCTTACTTTCCCCCTCTCCTTTGCTGCCTCTCCTCTGGGAAGAAGAGGAGAGAGCACATGCCACTCTCCCCGTTGTGACAAGCTGCTTTTTCAAGTGGCTGGGATTCAGCATCTCCAGCGCATCCCTCTCAAAGCCTCCTGTCAGCACTATCAGTTCTCATCCTTCCTGCCTTTGCTGGCTCCTGGAAGTGCTTCTACCTTTCTAATCCGAGGACCCTCCATCGCTGCCGGCCAAGCCTTGGGAGTTAATAATTACAAAGACTAATCACTTCTGGTGCTGCCGTGCAGAGCTGAAGATCTTTCCCCTCCTTCCAAAAGTTCCCTGAAGATAGCAAAGGTTGCAGCCAGCGACACAAACATCCCGGACACTCTGTTCCCAGACTTCAGAGCATGGGCTTGGCCCGTGCTGTCCCTGTGCATCCTGGCCATGAGGCAGGGCAGGGCTGGAGGTGACACAGACACCCAGGAGATGCCGGGACAGAGAATTGCTCCCTGTGTAGTATCCACAGCAAAATCCTGCAGTGGGCACCAGGATCACCATGTCTGACTCTCCTGCCTCCGGCATTGGCTCTGTCCCCGAGGCAGAGGATGGACAAGCTGAGAGCAGGGCGGGAGCTGCCCTTGTGAGCGAAGGCTCCGAGGGGTTACAGCTGCCTGGAGGGAAGCCCAGGGCAATGGCAAGGTAGGATGTGACAGGAAATGTCCTCTGAGGGCAGGAGCAGGTTTTGGTTCAAAATTCCAGCGCTGTCAATCCAGAGGTAGCAATGGGATCCGCTGTGGGACAGGAGTAACAGCAGGAGTGATTTGCCTGTTGGGTTCCCAGCCCAGTGCTCCCCTTGAAGTTTAAAAACCCTGGACAATCAACAGCCTGTCTCACCCCAGGCAGATTTCCCCCATCCTTCCACCTTCCTGCATATTATCCCTTCTTTACATCCCAGGTTTGCCCTCTGTATTGGCTTTGTATGGCATGGTTTTGGTAGCTGGGGGGGCCACAGGGAAGCAGAGATCCACCTGCAGCCCTTGGAGGAGCCCACGCTGGAGCAGGGGGATGCCTAAGGGAGGCTGTGACCCCACAGGGAGCCTGTGCTGGAGCAGGGTCCTGTGATCCCACAGGAGACCCACACTGGAGCTGCCTGTTCCTGAAGGACTGACCCCATAGAAGGGACCCACACTGGGGCAGTGCATGAAGAACCCGCTGGAGAAGTTCCTGGAGGGCTTCTCCCGTGGGAGGAACCCCACGCTGGAGCAGGGGCGGAGTGTGAGGCATCCTCCTCTTGAGGAAGAAGGAGCAGCAGAGACAGCAGCCCCCATTCCGCATCCCGCTGTCGGGAAGGAGGCGGAGGAAGCCAGGAGCGATTCCGAGCGGAGGGACGGTTTGTTGGACGTTTCCTTTTAACTCCTCCCTGCCCCGCGGTGAGTCGATGGGTGACAAACCACGCTAATTCCCGGCTCCAGCCTGTTTTCCCCGTGCCGGTGGCTGCGGAGTGACCCCTCCGGGCCCCCGGCGGCGCTCAGGGCGCAGCCGCGCCGGCATCACGTGGGCGGCGGGGCCGGGGCTGCTCGGGATCGGCTCCGGATCCTCCGGGAACGGAGCCTGTGCCGGCTCCTCCGGGCACGGATCCGGCGGCGGCTCCGGTTCGCGTCCCTCCGGGCACGGCTCCCGCTCCGGCTGCGGCTTCTCCGAGCGCGTCCCCGCTTCTGGCTCCGGCTTCTCCCCCGGGCACGGCTCCCGCTCCCGGTGCGGCTGTGCCGGGCATGGGGGTGGCGGCGGGCGCGCCTCCGCCGTGAGCAGCATCAGCGGCAGCGGGACCCAGCGATGTTGCGGGGGTAGGTGCGGGTCTGGACGGGGAAGGAGTGGTGTCCGTGTACCGGGGCTCTGTGAATCCATAGAATCCTGGAATGGTTTGGGTTGGAAGGGGTCTTAAAGTTCATCTTGTCCTGCCAAGGGCAGGGACACCTTCCACTAGACCGCGTTGGTCCAAGTTTCGTCCAGCTTGGCGTGGACACTTGCAGGGATCCAGGGACAGCCTCAGCTTCTCTGGGAAATCCATTCCATCACCCTCACAGGGAGGAAGTTGTGTGGAAGCCAAGGAAGGAGATGGAATAAGGAGGCAGCAGCATCCCTGGACACAGGACTTGGCGTTTCACTGCTGAGACAAGCATAAGAAACACCGATGTGTGTTCTGCTATAATATAATAATATAAAAATATAATAAATAACCGCCAGATGCTTTGCCAAACGTTTGAGGCATGACGCTGAGCCCCCGTGGGATGATGAGCCACTCTGGACCGATGCTGGTCCGTGGTGGGGATGGAAAAGTCAGGCCCTGCTCCCAAACCTGCGGGCAAGAGTTTAACCTGGAGAGAGCCAGAGGCTGCTCGCACGGGAAACAACCCCGTCGGAATCAGCGCTGCAGGAAACGTGGGGCCCGCTGGAAAAAGTGCAGATCCTGCACTTTTTTTTTTGCTTTTTCTACAGAAACCAACTTTAGAAGATTGTGGGGTGTTGGGGAATTTTTTTTTTGTGTAGGTTTGCATTTCTTGTGTCAGTGTGTGACTCTTAGGATATGATCCATTTTTCCTGGAAAGACAGCTACCAGTCAGCAAGAGAGAGAGGGGGTGTTTGTGGTGGTCCTTTGGTCTCTGGGGTTGGATTTCTGAGCCCCACCTGGACACTGAGCAGAATCCAGCACGGCCAGGGCATCCACAGGGATTCTGTTTGTGTGGTGTGGAGAAAGAATGAGCTATTCCATCATAGATGATTTTCCAGGATATGTTTTTGGCATTACAGAGTGTGGGTGGGGCTGTTTCATTCCTTCATATCCTCCAGTTTTCTTCCGTAGTGTGGAAATACGCTGAAATATCTGTCTCCTGAGGCAACTTCCAGCTGAGAATTACAGAGTCATAAAAAAACAACATTATTTTTTCTTCCTGTGGGTTAGATTAAGTGTATTTGTATCAGTAGACTGAAGGTGAAATGTCCCTTTTCCTTACTGCTTCTTTTATTTATTGTTTTTATCGTCTGTGCTCTGTTTTCCTTGCTCCTTTCTGGTGTGATTTCTTCTGAGGGTTCAGAGAGTTCTCCCCATGTGCTTTTCCTCGTGTTTTCCTGTGGTACCTGGGCTGATTTAGCTGGGAGCTGCAGCTTCGTTCCTTCTTTGGAAGGTGGCTGGGGACAGTTGTTTGTCTCGGAGGGGCACAGAAAGGGAGGGATTCGAGTGGAAAAGGTGATAGGACACTCTGGGACTGAGGGGATAAGCCCAGCCTGTGTGGAGTCAGAGCGAGGGGGAAGAGTGTAGCCTGGCTGGAATGCAGGAGAGGAGAACACAGAGACGGGACAGAAGGAAGAGGAAAAAGTGAACCTGAGCAAAAAGAGGAGGTGATGGCTGCTCTGCAGGAGGAGATGGTGGGCGAGGAGCAGTGTCCAGGAATGTGGGAGGAGGTGCATGAAGAGAAGGGCACCAGAGCTCAGCCAGGGCTTGTGAGGCAGAGATAAGCAGCAGCAGCAGGTTAATCTGCAGGGCAGTGTCTGTGTCTGGGCAGGGTAGAAAACTTCCACGTGGGGAAGGCTTGGACACGCTCATCCTGCCTTCACATGGGGGGAGATTCCATGGGGAGAGTTCCGTGAGGAAGAGGAGAAATGCAAACACTGCAGTGACAGCAGTGCCCTGCATTCAGGCACTCAAGTGATGTTTTCCTCCCCTAAAACCTCTCCAGCATCTGTGTTAATTTGGGAGTTGGCAGAGCCCTACCCAGCACTGGGGTGCAGTGTCCCGGGTCACTCTTTGGGTTTCTCCTTTCTAGGACATCTCTGCTTGCTGGCCACTGAAACTAAAATATAGGGCTTTGACCCAGCTCGAGGGAAATACACTGGTTTAGACAGCTCTGTGGAGGATTTTGGTGGGAAATAGGTGGGAAAATAGGTTAAAAATCGGTTAAAAATAGATCTTTTCCCTCTGAAGCAGGGAAGGGGGTAGAAGAAGGCTGGGTTGGCAGCGAAGGGGATTGGGGTCTGTGTATCAGGAATGGGAAAGCTGTATTCCTTTTTTTTGCTGCTTCAGTAGGGAAGTCTGGCCTTAGGTCTACTGGGTGTATCCTGGAATCCTAGAAAGCCATCTGCAGGGTGTTTCTCTTGGACAGCAGGTGAGAACGGGATCCCTGGAGTAGCTTATCCTGTGTTACTAAGGACACCGTGCCAAAAGGGTGAAGCACTTCCACAGGGATGCAGGGCAAAGGAACTGGTGCAGCTGTTGCTGCCCAAATTCTTCCCCATCACCCTCCCTGCCCCAGTCCCACTGCCTGTGCCTGGGGCTGGATGTGTTGTAAGTGTTGGAGGAAGGCTCTGGATCAGCCTCACACTCATTTTCTTTGTGCTCTTACCCCCCAGCCAGGTCAGTTTTGAGGAAGAGAGCCAGAATCCACCCGCTGTGGGACACTGGAAGCCCCTGATGCCATCCAAAGGTGACAAGGAGGAGCCAGAGGCTGGATGCCAGGATGCTGGAGGTGTGGGTGAGCCCCAGTCCACGGAGCAGCTCAACGTGTCCCGGCTGCGCAGCTCCTCGGTGGAGATCCGGGAAAAGGGCTCCGAGTTCCTGAGAGATGAGCTGCACAAAGCACAGAAGGTAAAGCCCAGGGTTTGTGGGAACTCCTGGGGAGCAGGGAGGGGCTTTCCTGGAGGTGGTGACAGGAATCTTGGGTCAGGGATGGGGTGCTGTGGTGGGGAGGAAGGGCTGTGATTGACAGGCTGGGGCAGGGCATCAGCATTCCCATCCCTCTCTGTTTCCTCAACAGGAGCTGAAGCTCAAGGACAAAGAATGTGAGAGATTGTCAAAAGTCAGGGAACAACTGGAGCAGGAACTGGAGGAGTTAACAGCCAGCCTGTTTGAGGTACCACCCTCTTTTCCCATTGTTTTTTAAGCTTACATCCAGCTCCTCTAAGACAGGCTTTCCCTGGACTTCCAGCCGTCTCCTCCCGCAATTTCCTCCTCTCCTCTGTTGTTCTTTCCCACCTGGAGAAGCAGAGCTGGCCAGTGCTGCAGGTGGAGCCTTCACCTGGATTTCTTTCCCCTTCTAGCAGCTGTGGGGTGGCATAAAGAGCACAGTATGGTTGCAAAATGTGGGAATGCCTGGAGCTGGAGCCAAGCACGGCTCCCTGTCCCTCTCCATGCCTGCTCTGTAGTCTGGGCAGCTGCTGTGTAATAGAGATGATTTCCTGGCTCATCCCAGCCCTTTCTAGGGGTGGGAACATGTTGGATGTCCTCATCCACTCTGCTCCAATGAGTGGCCAGAAGGCCTGTTGGTTCTTGGTTTTGTTTTGGTTTGGTGGGGCTTTTTGTAGTGTGATTCTAGCCAAGCTGAATCCTGGCAAAATCCCATTTACCAGCAGCTCTAATGTCTGGATCTGTCTGGGTAGTGAGGAAAGCCAGAGCCCATCTGTGCCTTTGAAACACGGGGCTGTGAGAGCCAAGGGAGCACCCTCCTCCCGAAATTTTGGCTGCCTGAGCACAGGGTGATCTTGGAGATGGTGTAGCCAAGGGCTGTCCCCTGCCTTTGGTGGCGTTTGCCAGACGCTGCTTCCAGACTGCAGGGAGGCCCCAGCTGGGATTGATCCCGCTCCCTCCTTCCTGTGGGAGAAGATTTAAGCCAGTTTCCACCATTTGGCCCCCAGCTGAGCTCCAGCTCCTGCTCTGTCCCAGCCCCTGGGGCGGTGGGGACCAGCTGCTCCGAAAGGGAAGAGGGAGCAAAGTGCAATAACAAGGCAGGCAGGAGCAATGCCCTCTCCAAGACGTGGAGCAGCGAGTCTGGATCAGGATCAGAGCCACAGGCAGCAGCCAGGGTCAGGAAGCAGCTCAGGGGTCCCCCAGCAAGGCTGCAGTGACTGCAGGAAGCCGGGCTGAGGTGAGGTTGGAGTCGCAGAGGTGTTGGAATAGGGGCGGGCGCAGCTGTGGTGTGGCACGGGTGGGTTCTAATGTTAAAGCAATTCCCAAGGGCAAGGAAGGGCAGGTCCTTGCTTCTGGCATTCTTCTCAGCAGCCCCTATCAGTGAGAGATGACCTTGGCCAGCTAAACTCCTTCACTCAGCCAGCTACACTCCTGGGAAGGGGATCCAGGCTCTGGCACTGGGAGCCTTCTCCGGGAAATTCTGAGGGAAGGCTCTGCACAGCTGATGGAACAAAGCCCCTGGATGTGGCAGGGACATCTGTCCCCCTGCCTGGGACACGTGATGTGGCAGATCTGTGACCTGCCTTGTTGGCTGCATGAGCTGGGCTGGGACACGTGGATTAAAACTCTCTCTGGTGCAGGAAGCCCACAAGATGGTGAGAGAAGCCAACACCAAGCAGGCTGCGGCAGAGAAACAGCTCAGGGAGGCTCGGGGCAAGGTGAGTGACTCCCTGTGACTTCATTTTTGGGGTTGGTGTGGTGGCCTCTGTGCCCAGCCTGGCCACAGGGCTGTTTGTTGGCTGAGGAGAGTGAAGTGCAGCTTGATCTCTCCCAGATGCTGTGGTCCCTTTCCAGCAGACACTGAGTGAGGGGGGAAAAGGCCTCACAGACATCCTTGCAGTCTCCTGCTGATCCAGCTCCCATTTGGGAAATGGATCCACAGAGAAATAATGAGTTGTTTAATTGTCACAGCTCTGGGATGGATGGATAGGGCAGGGACCCAAGGAGCTGGAATTTCCTGATGCTGCTGCACTACAGGGCTGGTCAAATGGCTCCACCTTGAGGAGAGAGAAATTTCTTTGGAGTTACTGGTTCTGAAAAGAGCCTGGGACGAAATTATTGAAGGGGTAGATTCCCAAACAGCTGCTGTTAAAAATTCTGGATGATGGTGGCACCGGGAGGACGGGGAGAGGCGTCATGGCTGGGCTTGTAGCTGATTCCCTGTGGCTTTAGTGTTTGATGGCGTGCAGCAAACTGGAGCCCAGCAGGTGCTGAGGGTGGCTCTTGCTCGTGTCCCCAGATTGACATGCTGCAGGCAGAGGTGACGGCCCTGAAGACGCTGGTGATCACATCCACGCCGTCCTCCCCAAACCGGGAGCTGCACCCTCAGCTGCAGAGCCCTTCCAAAGGTGGCTTCAGGAAGGGCCACGGGCGCAACAAGAGCACCAGCAGCGCCGTGGTGTCGGCTGCCAGCCACAGCCCGGCTCCGGAGCCCGTCAGCCGGGAATGCAGAGAGGTGGGTGAGGGACGTTCGCTGCGTCCGGGAGCTCCGGGCTTCTCACAGAGCTCTGTGGTCTCACTGAGCAGCTGTTTGTGCCTTGTTCCCTAAATTTGTGCTGAGGCAGGTGCTGGAGGGTTTCCTTTTGAGGGGATTTCCTCTTTGTTGGGACAGGAAGCAGTTGAGGGATCACCGAGGGGCAGAGCCAGGGGGTGCCGGTGCTGTGAGCGGGTATCAAGAGCTGCTGAGCAGAAGCCAGTTCCAGTAGCCAGATGTGGACACAGGTGTCCTGAGAAGCAAACAGGGGGCACTTGGTCAGGAAAGATAAAAATGAAGAGGAATGTGGTGGGGGAATATGTCTCACTGGTGGCTTTTTGGGAGCTGCGGCCTCGGTCGTGAAGAATCGTTGAGGGACCGCAAAGGCTTGTTAAAGATTTGGATTTGTCATTTCTTCATGGAGGCAATTTCCACAGGATGCAGATCTCCTGGGGTTTCAAATCTCAGCTTCCAGAGTGCCCAGTGATG
The DNA here is from genome assembly GCA_013400235.1 of Oriolus oriolus. Taxonomy (NCBI): domain Eukaryota; kingdom Metazoa; phylum Chordata; class Aves; order Passeriformes; family Corvidae; genus Oriolus; species Oriolus oriolus. The sequence continues at coordinate 65,545 of VXBT01006420.1, forward strand.
TTATGTACGAAGAATGGGATGGCTTTTTGTCCCTCAGAATCCTTACTGGCCTGTGTGAGAGGTGATAAAAGCGAACCTGGCATTCGGAGAGTTGGTGCTCTATGGGAAAGAAATTAAAAGAGCCTAAAAATGGTAATTTCTGTTCCCTTTTTGCACCTCAAGATGAAGGCTTGTGGCACTGTGGTGCCTTGAGGACCACGCTCAGTTCCTGGAGGGGAGGACTTGAGCCTTTCTCTGTATCTCATATTTTTTACCTCCCTCCTTGCCTGTCTCTCTAAACCTCTTCCTTCACTGTCTGTCTCTCCCTCTGCCCTCCAAGTCTGGTTTCCCTGCTCTCCTCTCCCTGCTCCTTTGCATCCTCCCTGGGAAGGCTATCCACATCACCTATGAGCCAGGCTGGCAGGCCTTGGGAGCAGATGCTTCCTCCTCCTCCTCCTCCTCACAGCAGGTAACCAACCTCTGGGAACGGGTGGGGACCCACCTGCCTCTCACGCTTCCAGCCTTTCAGTTCCAGCTTCCTTTTATGCTGATCTCCATTTTTTTTTCCCCTTTCATTTTGTTTTTCTCCATTTGTTTCTCCATCTTGTGGTTCTGAAGCTGTTGCTGGTCCCAGGTGAGCAGTCTCTCTGTGGCACAGAGGGGATGTGCTGGAATCCAGACTTATCCAGCTGCTTTCACTCATGTTCTTTGTGTTGCTCAGCTTAGTTTCATTTTTTTCCTTTCAGCAGCTTTTGCTGGGCTTGTGGGAGCTTCCCTGTCAGACAGGTTGGTGCTTTGCCCAATGATCCATCTGGGATTTAAATGCCAGGTCCCAGAGATTCTCCTGTTGCCCCTTAGCTGCTCCCATCGTTGCTGCCACAGGTTGAGCGGGCACTTGATGTGTGCCCTGGTTCTGTGGTGGCTTTCCTGCAGCCACAGGAAGGAGGAAAAGCCACCTGGAGGAGAATGGGATAGAGAGGTGCCTGCTGCAGGCTTCTGGCACAGAACTGCTGCTGGGTGGGAAGTGAGAGATCCTTGGAGCCAGGCAGCTTCCCTCAGACACTTCAGTGATGTCTGAGCCTCTCCAGATGCCAGAGCAGATGTTTCATAGGTTTCCTGCATAGTAACAGGTACTTTCTGATACAGTATCCCTCCCTCTTCCCCCTCTTGGACACTCACTGCAGGTTGACTCCATTTTATTTGCCGAGTTCCAGGCCTGGAAGGAATCTCCAACTTTGGACAAATCCTGCTCTTTCCTGGACAGAATTTACCGAGAAGATGTGGGCCCTTGTCTGGACTTCACCAAGCAGGAGGTGAGGGCTGGAAAAGCAGGAGCAGCCTGGTGGCTCCGGAGTGTCGCTTCCCTGGAATTCATCCCTGTTTTCCCTTCTCTTGCTGCAGCTGTCGGAGCTGGTGCGAGTGGCTGTGGAGCAGAACACCCTCACCATCGAGCCGGTGGCTTCCCAGGCTGTCCCCGTGGGGAAGGTGGCAGCAGAAGAGTGTGGTGGCCCCAAGTAAGGACTGCGTGTCCCTGCCTTGTCCCCTCCTTGCTGCTGGTTTGTCCCCTCTCGTGGGGCGCTGTGACAGCTTGGGGCCGCCTCAGGGTCACCTCACGCTAGCAGGAGTGATGTGATGTTCCAAACAGAGAGCAGGGATTTTATTCAGATATTCAATTTAAGTCCTTTCCTGCCTTCCAAGGTGACAGCAAGGGACGTGCAGGTTTCCTACCACTCTCCTGCAGCTTATTCCCCAAACAACCCATCCTGTGTTTATCCTTTTCAGCTTCCTTTTGATTTTTTTTTTTAAATTTTTTTTTTTTGTCTTCACAGTGGCTTCCGGTCACAAATCGTAACGTAAGTGAAAACATTTATTGTTCAGCCAGTGATCAAAGATCTCTGGAGCATTAACAAGTCACTAACTCAGCTCCATGTGGCAGCTTGGAGGCTTGTGCTGAGCTGACCTAACTCTTTAACCCTGTTTAAATTCCACCCAGGCAGGATGGGAAGGAACCCATTGGCAATAAAAGACCCGAAAGGAATTTGTTCCCCTTTTTCCCAGATGCAAAACACTGATTTTTATGGCGGTTCTGGTTAGTTTGGTTGTGATAGCTGTGGTTTTACACCAGGTGGTACCAACGGAGCAAGAGTCACTCTTTTCCAGGATGTTGCAATGCTCAGGTATCTTGTTTACAAAGGTTTTGGTCATCCTGCACTTCCTGGGAATTTAATCTCCTTAAGCTGTGTTAATATTTGGTCAATGATTACTTCTCCTTGCATCTGGACACTTGGAACCCGTGCTTCCACTCTTGGCTAATGTTTGCCTCGAGAGCAGTGGAAAACAAGCCCAAGGACAAGCTCAGGAGCTCTCTGAAACATCAGCTCTCCTCTGCTGTCACCTCTCCTCTGCTGTGGCTCCCCAGAGAAGGTTTTTTTGCAGTTTGGGAGCGATGTTCCTCTTCCCACTGAGTCCCTGAGGAGTGTGGTGATAACTGTGCAGTAGAAAAATCCTGCTTTATTGCTTAAAGTGGTGATGGGAATCATGTGCCTTGCAAATGGCAGGAGAAAATGGAAGAAAATAAAGGAATGCTGCACCCCTTGCTGCTGATTGTTCGGAACAGGCTGTTTGCACCCTCTGAAATCTCAAAATTGGGAAGCCAAGCTCCTTCCCTGCCTGCCCAAGCAGGGGTTGGCCTGTTTTGAGTTTGTGGTATGTGCAAATCCTGCTCTAATGCTGAATTTACCTGTTTTGAGGCTAGCTTTGGTGCCCAGCCAGCATTGTTTGCATCCCACCTGGAAAGCTGGCACACCTGAGCCTGCCCTGGAATGAGCTTCACCTCTTTAATAATTCCTGGGGTTTCCTCTGGGGCTGTGTGCCAGGGAAAAGGTGCTTTCACCTAAAGTCTCCTAAACTTGCCATTTATGGGATATTTCCAGGGGCAAAAGAATATCATCCTATCTTCTTCACTCTGCCTGACCCAGGGGTGGCTTCTGAGCCATCACTTCCATCTCTCCAGGTGGCTGAATTGCTGGATCTGTGCTGTGCCCCTGGATTGCTGAAGTGCTTTTCCCTCTTCCCGCAGGAAGTGTGCTCTGAGCGGCCTCCCCAGGACCTGCAAGCACCGGATCATGCTGGGAGACTCTGGGAATTACTACTACATTTCCCCTTCCTGCAGGGCCAGGGTGAGTCCTTCACCTCCCCAGGGGGCCTCCACCCTCCAGAATTATTCCAGGCCCTGCAGTGGATGAGCTCTTGAGGGTCAGCCCTGGAATTGAGGAAAAACTGTGGGATTTGAGGTCGTTCCTGAGGTCGAGGTGGCTTTTGGTTGGTGATTAGGGGGCAGACCCAGCTCTTCTTCTGCTTTCAGATAACCTTCAGTGTGTTCACTTGCCATGATTTCATTCAGTACAGGGCTCTGATTGTTTGGCTTTATTGTTGTTATTTAATTCCCCTTTGTAGAACACAGCAATTTTCTGCTCTTTAGAGGCTGTTGCTGTTCCAGTCAGATCCGTGCCTGGCTGTGGGAACAAACTGTCCTTTCTGTGGAGGGGAGGGAGGAGGTGGATCATTTGCTAATGTTGCTGTTGGGGCTCTTGTTCAGTGGAGGATTTTAGGAGTTAATTCTTTCCTGAGCTGCATTTTAGAAGAGCTGATCCCACAAAAAGTTGTTTTTATGCACAGATTTGACTCATTTTCATCACTGGCACTAAAGTAATGTCTCAAATCTTTGTTCCTTTTTTTTTTCCCCCCTCTGTCCCTCAGATCACAGCAGTGTGCAACTTCTTCACCTACATCCGCTATATCCAGCAAGGCCTGGTGAGGCAGGATGGTAAGAGCTGGCTCCAGGGGAATGCTTTCTGTGGGGGCAACTGGGAGGAATTGGGAGGAGCTGTTTGGAGTGACAGGAACGGGGCCAGCTGGGCAGAAGCAGATAAACAACAAAAGAAAGGCACGGCGGCAGCATCTCTTCCTTGCTTATCAGCTTCCTGGAGCTTTGCCCTGGGCTGGAGCTGGTACGAGGTGACCTGACAGGCCTGTCCTGCTTCCCTCCCCTTTGGGAGTGCTGGGAGCACAGCAGAGCAGGAGCTGGTGGCCAGCTGTGCCCTCCTCACTGATTTTTTTGGTGGTTTTTTTTCCCTTTCTCTCCCCGCGCTGTGCTTTGCAGTGGAGCTGATGTACTGGGAGGTGATGCGGCTCCGGAGGGAGATGTCTCTGGCCAAACTTGGATTTTATCCCAGCGAGATGTGAGCAGAGCCCTGAGCGTGGAAGGAAACTGCTCCTGGAGGAAGGGCTTGGAGTGCAGTGCCTGTCCTGCTCCCTCCCACCTTGCCTCTGCCTGGAGCAAGGAGCAGGAGGCACAAGTTCCACCTTCAGCTGTCCCACTCCTCCAAGTGTGACTGGAATGCAGCTGCCACGCTGCCCCCGGAGCTGGGCTGGCCCTGGCTGCTCTGGGATGGCCATCCACGGACTCTGGAGTCTCCTATATGCAGTGTATATCCATTTTTTTAAAACCTTTTGTTTCTATATGCAGCCTGCTTTGGCATAAACCGAGGCCAGGCCTGTCCAGGGCGGGAATTCTGGACCTTCCTTGTGAGCCAGTCTGTCAGGACAGACGCTGGCTGTCTGTTCCACTCCTTGTTTTGGGATGGAGGGTGCTGTCCCCGAGGTCCTGCTGACCACAGCAGCCCTGAAAATGCCAGCAGAGCACAATAATCTCAGAACAGTTTGTTTCCAAGTACTTCCTTGTTCCTTTTAAAGGAGCCTGCGAGAGAAGCTTCTTGCCAGCGGAGTCACAAAGAGGGATTTGTTCCTGTTTTTAGCTGGATGGTTTGGCTCTGGCTTATCCAGGCTTGGGGAATGGCTGGAGCTGTGCACCTGGGGCCTCCAGCAGAAGAAAGGGAGCAGGGAAATTCCCTAACTCCCAGCTGGCAGCAGGATTTTTCCTCCTGGACTAGGGAATCTGCTGCAGTTGTCAGAGGCAGATGCAGGACCCTGTGACAGTCCCTGGTGGAAAGTCCCCCACGATGCTCCTAAACACAAACCTCACCCACAAACACCCCTTGGAGCTGTTCCTGCCCTGAGGGAGCTTTGGGCAGTCCTGTTCCCACTCTTGAGGCAGAATCCATGTTCCCAGGTTGGGTTCTTTGTGTCTCCAGAAGGAGCGTGCCTAGGCTGGGCAGTCCCAAAGCCCAGAGATTCCTTCCCGCTGTTACATCAGCCCTGGACATGCCTGTCCACTGGGAATCCCAGCTTTTCCTGGGCTGCCATTCCTGGTGAGGCAATCTGAGACATCTTTGTGTGCACGTGAGGGATGTGGCTGAGGTTCCTGCATGCCCCAGAATGTGCTGGGAGGGAGGGATGTCACTGTGGGAGCTGTGGGAATGCACAGGCCCAACACGTCCTGAGCTCAGACCCAGGTTTGTTAAAGCCATAACAGTATTTTGTAGCTAATTTAGCCTTTTTTTCCAGTGGCTCTGGAATCAGCTCAGCCATCACACGCTCTGGGGTTTTCACTTCTGACTGGGTTGTCACCCTCTGCCACCCTCAGCAAGCTGGTGCCCATCCTCAGCTCCGTAATTCCATCCTCTCCTGAAGGATGTTACAGGAGGAACTCGATTCTCTTCCACTGAGCTGCCTTGGTTTTGTCTAGGGGAGAGAGAAATAACACAGGGAAGGTCAAACCTTTGGTTTCCCCAGCTGTGGAGTTCAGCTCAGGTGAATTCCACCCCTGGAATTCCTCCCTGCATCTTTTCCCCCTGTCCTTTCAATCTCTCCATGTCTTCCTGTGCCGTGAGCTGCTGCACTGCACAAACATTGCAGCGCTGGGAATGAGATAATCTCTCTGAGCAGGAGATGTTTTGGTTTGTGGGATGTTTTTTCCCCCTCGGTGTCACATTGAAAAGCACTTTGAGGCAGAAGGAATTGGAGCACTGCCTTGTCTGAGGTTGTCTTGCGTTTCGAACGCGGCAGAGAGAACAATTTGTGAAGGAAAATGAAGTCACTCCATTAACAGCGGGATGGTTGCACGCTGCTCTTTCATAAAGGAAAATAAACATTTGCTATTAACCTCTACAAGCCTGGTTGGAGTTGGGGTGCTTGGGGTGCAAGAGAAAATCTTATAGGATGGGGTTTGGGATGCTTGTGTTCATCAGGGCAGGTCCCTGTTCTTCCTGAGGGGAGCTGAGGTTTCTCCTGCGTGGTTGTGTCTCCTTCAGTTTGCTGGCTGGAAGCATGGGTGCTGGGTAATCCCAGGATCTTCTTCCTTCCTCTTTCCTGAGCAGTCTCCCCCTTCTCCTCTCAGCAGGCAGAGGTTTTGGGTCAGTCTGGTTTCACTAAAATCACTTGTTCTCCCTGCTCAGCTCTGGATATCAACATGGGAGATCTCCTCCTCCCGTCTTGGAGATGGCAGTGGGGAGAGCTGTCTCCAGAAAGGGATTCAATTTCATTTTCAATTGAAAAGCCACACAAGAATCTGGTTGTGCAGCACGGTCAAGCAGCCACGAGAGGGCACAGGCAGCCCAGGCAGGGACTGTCCTCCCTCCCTCCCTCCTTCCTTCCCTGGAAGAATGGAGCATCTCCAGGTCCCACCCTTGACAGGGAAACGTTCCTGCAGCTTCCCTGCGCTGCTGGCAGTGGGAATTGGGCAGCTGGAGAGTGGAAAGGAAAGGAAGGATTTGGATTTCTGTAAGGGATGGTCGGGTGAGAGGCTGGGAGTGTTTTGCTGTGCCTGGGTCTCTCGGTGTAATGGCAGCAGGGATTGCTGTCAGAAACTTCCCTGGGACATTGGCTCCCTAAACTTCTGTGGTGTGAGATCATGTCCCCTATTCCCAACCTTTTCCACCAGAGCTTTCCTGCTGGTTTTCCCCTCAGAAATAAACCAGATTTTGAGCAGAGTTGAGTCCTCTTGTACCTCCTGCTGTACGAGCAACAATTTCCCTTGCACCTCTTTGCCCCCACAAAGGGCTTGCCAGCCTGTCCTGGGCCAAAATAAAGAGCTTCAAAGGGATGGCAGTTCAAAAATCTGATTTTGTGGATGTGTTTGACTTGCTTGGTTTTGTTTTCAGCCCTCTAAGTCCTTCTCCCCTGCTGTAAAGTGTGAGTCTGGGAGAGAAAAGGGATATTTGGATGATGGTGGAGGTTAGTGTTGTGCACAATGAGGTGCTTTTAAGCATTTGGATATTAAGATTTGAGAAACTGGGATTTAGACCCCGGGAGAATTGGTTGCTCCTGGCAGTTCCCTGTGTCCACTGGCCATGTCCTTTCCCTGCCTGTGGAATTACTCCAGGTTTGCTCGGGGCTGTAAATCAGGCTGTCTTTGCACAGCCGGTCAGGCTGTCCCCACATGCCCACAGAGATGGATGGTTCCTGTTCCAGGAACCAACACATGAAAGATTTTTTTTTTTAATCATTATTATTATTTACTCCAGGTGCAGTCAAGGAAAGGAGAGAAGATAAGCAGCTGGCCTCGGAAAAGTCAGGAGTTTCCAAGCTTTCCCGGCCTTCCTGTGGGCTGAATCCATGAAAGCAGTGAGGATCCCTGCAGCACTGGGTCAGCCGTGGGGAAATTCCAGTCATTTTGGACATTCAGGGAGCGTGGCCCTGCCAGGAAAAAGTCAGATGTCCTGGCACCGCTCTCGGTGTGCTCGTGCACCCAGGGCTGGGGCACTGGCCAGCTCTGCCAAGGCAACACGTTCCTAATAGGAGCAAATCCCCGTGGTGCCAGCGGTGCCAGGAGCCAAGAGGTCGGATTTGCTGTTTATCGTGTCAATATTCCCATGTTTGTGCAAGGCTCGCTGGGCTGAGCTGGAAGGTTGACTTTAGCCAGGCTGAGAAGGCAGCTGGACTTTGTGCTGGTTTGTTTAACTTCCAGAGAATGTTTCACCTCCTTCGGGGCTGGATGAGGAGGGAAGGTAGAGAAAATGAGGCTCGGCCTAGCTGTGGGCTGGATGTGAGGAGAAGATGGGGAAGATGGCTTTGGAATGGCCTTAAGATGAAGGAGGGTGGATTTGGATGAGATATTGGGAAGAAATCCTTCCCTGTGAGGGTGGGGAGGCCCTGGCACAGGTCACCCAGAGAAGCTGTGGCTGCCTCTGGATCCCTGGCAGTGTCCAGGGCCAGGCTGGACAGGGCTTGGAGCAGCCTGGGATAGTGGAAGATGTCCCTGCCCATGGCAGGGGGTGGAATGGGATGAGCTTTAAGATCTCTCCCACCCAAACCATTCTGGGATTTGATGATAAATCTGAGCTGCCAGTGGTGCCCTGGCTCAGGAGATGAGATAGGACTGGCTGGAATGACAGAGCAGAGGGACAGCGAGGGAAGTTTGGGAAGGAAAAGGTACTCCTTAGCTTCTGTTTGGCTTAAACTTGAAATGATTCCCCTGGTAGGAGAAGACATCAGCTGCACGGGAAAAGCTGAGTCACTGGTACAAATCTGGTTACTTACGAGTGACTCCAGTGATGCAAAAGCCATTTGTGCAGGAGCAGAAGTCCCAAACCAGCTCCCAGTGGGGCTGTCCCAGAAAGGGGGGCTGGGAGAAGGAAGCTGAAGCTGAAGGTGTTCCCCAGGAAGCTTTGCAGTGCAAACCCCAGCAGTCAGTCCTGTGCTGCTCACAGAGCTCCCAGGGATATCCCTGAGGGCACACAGAACATCCTGAGCTTTTAACTCTGTTAATGCTTCCAGTTTCTGCTCCCTCTCTGCTTCTGGGGCTGCAGGCTTCCCTCTGGCAGATGGGATTGGCTCAAGGACAGCTCCCTGCCCTTAATTCCCCTGGCTCACTGTGCTAATTCTGCTCTGTTAATCACCTTAGAGTCAAGTTGAGGTGCTTCCTGCCGAGGGGCACGTATGTGGGTCACAGCTCAGTGACACCTTTGCTCTTTCTGCATCAGCACCTGGACAGAGGTGACTGTCCCTTGCCTTTGGTGACCTTCCCCTTTGTCAGGCCCCCAGTGCCAGCTGGCAAAACCAGGAGGAAGGAGGGAAGCGCTAATCCAACTTTCCATCAAACAGAGGGCAGTGATAAACGATGTCTCAGGGGAGTTGGAGCTCTGTCTGATGGTCCCACGGTGCTTTTAGGCACGTGAAGTGTTGCAACCACCCCAAAACCTTGGCAGCTCTGGCAGACATTGGTCCTTAACAGGAGAGGGAACCTGGGTTCCAAATCTTGCTCATTTCACACTGGAATTGTGTGTGTGTGGAGAAGACCTCATGGGCTGTGTTTGAGTAGTGCCTGCTCCATCTGAGTTTGGAAAACCCCAAAAAAACCATTTCTCTGTTGTCAGCAGGGGTGTCACTACATTTTCTTCACGATGCTGGTTTTGAAAGCCTGGCTTTACACATTCAAAATACACAAATGACTTAAACCCTCTCTCTTACTGCAGCACATAGGACTCAGCCCTGTCCCAACACCACCACATCCAGGAGAGCCTCTTTACTAAACACCTCAGTAGAGACCTTCAAAACTGTCCCTCTCTGTTTAAAGGAGGTTACCAAGACGCTGCAGAAAGGAAATTGCTCTTTAATCTCCATCTTCTGTTTTGTGTGTGATTCGTTTGCGCATCACGGGGCAGAGCAGGCTCAACATCTCTTTGCTTTTAGTTCTTTGTTTTATTTTATGCAGATAGAAACATTCCCAGGGAACGGTTTGGGCTGGAAGGGATCTCTAAGGATCATCCTGACTTGCCCAGGAGCTGCTGCTGCGCTATTCAAGCCCAGGCATTGTGTTGCTGTGGAGCTGTTGATGTTCTGCAGGGATGTGGAAGGAGTCACGGCGCTGGAATGCCGCCGGAACGCCGTGGCTTCACCATTCCTTGCCCTCCAGTGCTGTTGGATTCCGCTGCACTCGCATACCTTCACCGAATCAGGTGCTTAATTTTAGCACTTGGTGAGCTCCAGCGTGATGGGGAGACAAGAACGAGCACGGCACGGAGTCGGAATTGGCAGCAGCGCTTTGGTTTCTGTTCACACTTGGCTTCCCCCTCCCCAGGGTGATGGTGAAGCACGGGCTGTGCTGCTCCGCTCCATTCGGGGTTGTGAGCGTGGCCTAAAGGTTCGTGGGCTTGCAAAGGGTGATAATTTCGACTCAGAGTGATTTACCTGGAGGTGCTGGGCCAGGAACTGGCTCCAGCTGAGAAACCAACAGCATCTCCAGCTCAGAACCCGAATTTTCCAGGTTTTATCAGGCATCTGTAAGCAAAAAGGGAACGAAACACACAGAGAAGGTGCAGCGTGGCTCCTGTATCTTATAAAAAACCAACTGCTGCTTCATGAAGGCCAGGCTAATTGAGGCCAATTAAATTAATCAGGCAAGTGAACCGGCCACACCCATTCCAAGGAGGATGGGTGCAATCATAGGCAATTACTGTGATTAATCCTCTCACTGTCATCCCCACAGCCAGCACCTGGCCGAGAAGTTGGGGAGTTACCTAACTGTGCTCAGGAGGATGCTGCGGGCAAAGGTGGTGCTTCCAGGTGAGGATCCTTCTCCTTGGCCTTTTCCCACTCCTTTCTCGAATTTCTTCTGAGCCTCCCTTGACCTGAGCAGCCTGGACTTGACCCTCAGACCTCAGTGGCTGGCAGAAGGTGGAAAAGCTCTGAGACAGGGTATTTTAGAAAACATCATCATGCACCCCAGTGAAACTTGCATTTGCACCCTCCAGCCTCTATGGGGGGATAGATAACACCTGTATTTTTATTTTATATATTATTATTCATTTGTATAATTTCTATTTATTTTATTATATTTTATGTTCTGCTGTGTGGGAGTGATTCACCTCCTGGCTCGCTCTGGAATTCTGGGTTATTCCCTTCACACTCTTTACAACGCTGTTTCCAAATGGATGGTGAGTGTGTGGCTGGAAGTGTGAATGGAGTGTTCACCTTACAGCAGCTCCAGCAGTGCCCTGTTCTGTAGAATCCCCAGAACAGGGGGATGGTGTAGGGAGGACTCAGTATGGAAGTGTTTCTATGTGATATTTGAGGAATTCAGACTAATTTTTCAATAAAACCTCTGATATAACCCAGCACAAATAGTGGATAAAAGTGGAATTTTTTCCAGAGATTGAACTTGATGTTGACTTTTTACTTTTTTAACAGTTTTAAAAACCTATTGCAAGAAGGCAGCTCACAAATGTGGCTGCCCCATCCCTGGAAAGTGTTCAAGGCCAGGCTGGAGGGGGTAAAACCTGCACATCTGAACACCATGAACCTGTTTCTCCCCACACTGATGCCACACACAAATTACATTGTGAGGCACTTTCCTGAGACCTCTAGAACTGGGCCCCTGCAGAGTAAGTAAACCATGATTTTTTTTTTAAAGCAGTGTTGTTCACGGATGAAAATCTCAGTTAATTTTTGTGTAAGAGGCCCCTGTGTTTGTGTCAGGGGAACCTGTTTATCCTGGGATGAAATGAAAGCCCCAAAAACGGGGTCACTCTCTGCTTTGGGTTCTGTGGTGCCTCACAGCACCTGCTCTCTGGGCAGGATGAGTTTGCCTATGGAGCAATTCCTGTGGACTCTGGCAAGCTGCAGTGTTGGTTTTAGGGGACAGATAAGGATAAGCTGGCCATCACTTTGTCCCCTGACCTGGGACAGCCTGTGAGCTTCCTCTGTCTGCCCCTCCACCTGATGAGACAGGTTTCAGTGGGTTCATTTGGCAGAACCAGCTGTGTTAAAGCCTCTGGGCTGACCTCGAGACAGTTTTGACCTAAAACCCACTGGTGATGTCGGCCCCAAACCCACCAAAGCACCGGATGGAGCTGTGGGTTGGAAAAGCGGCTGCAAGGTGCTCAGCACACCCCGGGATGAGCTGTGAATGGGCATGAAATGGGCTTGTAGAAAATTGTAAAATGCTTCTATGAAGTTTTCACAACACTTTTGTTCTCAGCTGCCTCCCCAGACAGTGTGGAGGCCGAGTTTGAGTGGCCAGGCAAATCTTTGGCAGGAAATTCTCCTTTCCTTTGGTGCTTGTTCCCAGGATGAGGGGAAGCGGCACTATTGATCCTGACCTTGTGAAGGTTGATAAAGAAATCCATTTATGCTATTAAAGTCACTGGTATCAAAGTAATTCCACTGATTTCACCACATGAAGTGGAAAAAGGACTTTCCACACTCACTGGCTAACAGCTCCTCCATAAAAAAACCCCAGGAAAACCAAGGGAAGCCATAATCAGCAAGTCTGATCCCAGACCCCTTTTTAGTTTCCTTCCACAGTGTTCTTTGCTTGGGATCTGATTTTGAACTGCTAAAAACCAGCAGTTACAAGGCTAAATGTGAAACTGGAGTTTGAATCGCCCTTTATGTCAAATCCTACCCTGACTCTTTACAATTCTGCATTTGAATGTGTTTTTGATCTCAGAGCGAAACCTGGATGGTGAAATTCCTGCCCTAGAAATGTCCCAACTTGCTTAGTTGGCATCTCCCTGCCACCTGCTCGTGGGTTTGTGTGGCAGAAGGCACTCCAAGAGGGAACAAATTCCCTGAGCACCAGTGACTCTGGAAAAAAAACCACATAAAGCATTTATATGGTCAACAAATAGTTATGATTTTATTGAGTGGTAGAATACACAGGAAGAAAAAAAAATTGTTCTTTTTTGAGTTACTGGAATATTTATTTCCTTTTTTTAAAGAATGAAATAAAAAAAACCCAGGAGCTGTCCTATAAGGAATGTGGGTTTGCTGTTTTAACATGGGGAATGTTAGGGCTTTGTTAGGAAGGCTTTCTTAGGAAAGCATCTACTGAGGAAAAGGATGTCTTTGCCCTAATGGAGACCTCAAATCCAGCCAGAGAGCTCAGCCCCTGCAGCAGGGAATGATGGCGCCTGGAGATGGGTCCCAACAAGCCTCCCGAGCCCTGTTGCAGTGAGCAGTTGGGATTTGGGCTCCCCAAATCCATGCTCGGAGGGAAAACTCCAAGGGAAGTGCCCCAATTCCCACTGTGCCTCTCCCTGGAAAGTGGGGGCAGCGAGTCCCTGCTCCCAGTGCTGTGGGAGGGGGGGCTCCGTGTGAGATCCAGCTCACTCCGAGGTGCCTGAGGATGTCACCAGTCCCTTCCCCCTCCTTGGAGCCCCAGCTCTGCCCTGTCCTGCCCTGTGTCTCCAGCACAGTCCTCCAGGCAGATTCCAGCCGTGCTGGGAGATCATGGCACACCCAATGCCAAATTTCTTCTCCTTCACCCCTCAGTATTTTTTCTCCCACTCTCATGCATCCCCCCCTCAACCCCTGACCCTCCCAAACTTCTCCCATCTCTCCTTCTCCTCCCAAAACACACCCAGAGGCTTCTCTTTGCTGCAGTTTGTGCTTTTCTCTTCCATCCTCGACCATCCTGGTCCTCCAGCTCCTACTCCATTCCCGCACAGTGGGTGAGGAGAACAAATCCAGCCCTTCCCTGGCTGTTGGTTGATTCTCTGCCCTGAAACCAGCTCTGTTTCCAGCTCCCCATTGCCATGTGGTGTAGCTGGACTCAATAAACCCTGGCAGGTTCCCAGCACCTCTTACTGGTTATGGGGTTGGTTTTTTTTTTCATGTTTGTGTCTCGTTACAGTGCAAATGAATGACCTTTATCAAGAGAGGAAGCGGGCAAGATTTCACCTTGTTCTTTTCAGAGAAACTGGTTAGTTAAGAGTCCTCGGAAAGTTGTGCTGAAAATTCTGTGTTTCGGTCCTTTTGATGGCAAATTTTAACCTGCTCGTGCCTCACTCATTGGTGCCTTGTTGGAGACACAGCCAAGGAAGCTCATGGGAAGTTTATATCCATCCACATTTCCAGTTTTACTGAAACTTCTGGAGTATCTCCAGATAAACCTTATTTTACTTGGGGAACAGTGAGAACAAAGCAGATTGATCCAGACTTCCAGGGCTCTTTGTCAGGGATCAGTTTGACCTGCTCCAGCAAAAGGGCGGAGAGCTTAAAGAATCCTGGAATGGTTTGTGTTGGAAGGGACAATAAAGAGCATCCAATTCCACCCTCCTGCCATGGACAGGGACACCTTCCCTCGACCAGGTTGCTCCAAACCTCATCCAGCCTGGCCTGGAACACTTCCAGGGATGGGGTGTTAACAAGGAATCAAGGCACGTAGGAAACAGCTCGAATTCCAAGACAGAAAGCTGGGATTTTTTGGAGGGAGAGGAAGAAACTACATGAGCCAGAGAGGGTTTGCCTGAAAAAAATAGTAAGATTTTTTTTTTGGAAAAAAATGCCCATTTGCCTAAGAGCTGATCTTTCCCAAGATCAACCCAAGCAGTTTCCCAAGAAGAAAGGTGAAAAGAGAAGAAGAGGACAGGGCTAAGGAGGAAAATATTTGCTCTGGAAGTAAGACAAAAAGCCAAGGGCTGTCAGAAGAATAAGCTGGAGATGTAAAAGCTTGCACTGCTGATGCCACGGTGCTTGTGGTCATCCTTGCTGGAGCGCAGTGAGGTACATTCAAGGAGTCAGGAAGGGATGCACAAATTAAGGCAGTCCTGATGTGGTTAGCCAAATTCCAGGCTAGCTCCTTACTACCTGCCTGGGCAATCACAGCATCCAGAAGGATGTTATTTTTCACCCTAAACATTCCTGGTGGTACTTGGGTGGGCCAGACCCCCAGAACCAAGCCCTTTACTAACCCTAAGTATCACTGGAAGTTGCAAGATGCTGGATTCCCCATCTGTAAGCAAAGATAAAATCTCATTTTATTCTCCAAAGAAGGTGGGGAGGGAATACATTATTTTTTTTGTGGGTTTTTTTGTTTTTTTTTTTTTTTGTTGCAACGCTGGCCACAGTCCCGGAGTCGTCTCTGTTTGTGATGGAGCACCTTGCTGATTCTGTGGGATGCTGTTAGTATTCAGGGGTCTGACAGAGAAGATTCCGTTTCAGAGCTGAGGGCAGTCATGAGGCGTGCAAAGTAACCAAGAGTCTCCCTCCTGGCGTTTCCAGGGAGCACCGAGGTGGATGCTGGAGCTGGAGGCTGCTTTTGGAACCGTGGCCCTTTGTCCTAAACCAAACATCCCTTCCATTGTGTTGCAGCTGCACCTGAACCCCTGGATTTATTTGGGGTCAGGTTGCCTGTTCCAGAAGCACCTGGAAGCTGTTCAACCATATCTCCTGGTAAGCCATTTAGAGGATTTGGGTAATTAGGTGCTGGGCAGAAAATTGAGTTTTAGACAATTTGTAAGAGGGTTCTCCAAAGGTTTTGCATCAGCAGCGCAGCCTGGGCAGTCCTGATTCCAGCTGGGATCGACTGTTTGGGCAGCTCTGCCTTGTGCAGGGAGAGCTCCTTTTCTCCTGGGATTGTTCCTGAGGGAAGGGTGAGCGGTGCCATGGTGCCACGGCTCCTGGCCTCGGGCAGGCAGGGGGAGGCTCGGTGGCAGAACCCTGGGTTTCTGCCGGCCAGGATGGTGACAAGGCCATTTGTGGTTCCCCTGGAGCACTGAGGAGCAATTAGCACGTTTTGCTTGTGTGATTGTTTTGGTCTTACGAGTGGTTCACTGACAGTTCCACTGTGCCAGACCTGCTGCTCATTAAAAAGAAAACAGACCCTCTCCTACAGGAGACATTTTGCTGTTTCAGCCCAGAAATCTTCTACAGACCCCTGGGAATAGGGGCTGATCCTAAAAACACGGCTATGTTAACCCTGCTGTGGTTAGGGGTTAGCTGTGCAGGGCCAAGGTCACAGCTTGGACTAAAGGGATGCTATGATTAGAGGAGGGAAGGAGGCAGGGAGAGGAGGGAGCTGGGTTCTGGACAGGGCTGGAAGCACAGCCCAGCAGCTGCCAGCCCCGTGGGATGGGATTCCTCTTTCACACAAACATGGGAAAGAGGCACGAGCTGACTGGAGTGTCCTTGGATAGCAAACACTCGCTGAGGCCTTAAAAATCCCTTCGGTGTGAATCAGGGCTCGTGTGGTTTAGGCAGAATGAGAACGAATCTCGTGAAAAGAAGGTCAAGGTCAGAGATTAATGCCCCTTTCTTAAACATTCCTCATCATCCTCTCCCAGCCTTCCATTCCCTGCGATGCTGGCCTCGCTTTCCACCCTCTGGAGCACATTTTAAATCTGCCTGCATTAAACAGGTTGCCTGGGCCTGCACCAGAAGCAGCTGACAGGACAGGAAACTCCCCTCCAACTGTGGATTTAGACTGAGATCTGAGAGTAAAAGACACAAGTGTGATCCCCCCCCACGTCCCCCCCATCCCTCCCGGTCACTCACACCTCCCCAGAAAGATTCATGATCACTTATGGAGATAAGCATCCAGCCAGAGATCTCCAGATTTCTTTAGGGACCTGTGGGAAGAAAAGGAGAAGTTTGGGAATCTTGCTTCTGTCGTGTTTTTCCTGCAATGAAGCCTGTTACTGAATTTTAATGTCGATCATGGGCTCACACTCACAGAACCCACCCTCTCTCACTGGGAAGCTGTTCCCCCTCGTCCTGTCACTCCAGGCCCTTATCCAAAGCCCCTCTCCAGCTCCTTTGGAGCCCTTTTAGGCACTGGAAGGGGCTGTAAGTCCTCCTGGGAGCCTCCAGGCTTCACCCTGCTGTGCCTCCGTGCTGCATGGCCCTGTCTTAACAGGATTTGAGGACCAAAGCAGGTTTGGAACCAGTTTTCAGCTCTGCCGCCCGTTGTGGCCACCCCACTTTAATCTGCCCGTGCTCAGAGTGGTTTGTGCAGGAGGTGCCTGGACTGCAGAGCTTTCTCATGTTCCCTGCCATGAATTATTCCCCTCGGAGTAACTGAGACAGCAACATCAACACCGAGGCTGCTGACAAGGACTGTTAGACTCTTCTCCAGCTCTGCCTGCAGGGAATTGCCTGTTGCTGCTGGCAGGGCTCTCAGGGGACACAGCAGAGGCTGTAACCTGACCTGTTTCCCTTTGATTCATCTCACTTTGCAGCTGGAGATCTGCTGGCAGTCGTCAGAACAGGGTGGTATAAAAATCAGAATTATTAAGGTTGGAAAAGCCCTCTAAGATCCACCCCAGCACGGCTGAGCCTCCATGTCCCCAAACGCCGTGATCAGGTTTGTACCCATCTGAAGGTTAAGTGTTTGGTGCTTTGACAGCTACAACACAAATTTCTGAAGGGTCTGTTGAGTCCTGAATCCTCTGTGCTAGAAAATATCAGGTGTCCCTGGAAAAATGAGCTGCAGGTGGGATCAGGAGGGCCTTACCCAACGATGTCTATGAACGCTTTCCCGAGGGGCTTCTCCTCGTACTGGACTCCATACTTGGCACATAATGACTTCACCAAAGGCTTCACCTTCCAGAAGTTGTGCCGTGGCATTGTTGGAAACAGGCTGGAGAGGAGAGAGAGAAAACAAAGCTGAGAAAGCTCACGAGACAAGCGCCAGGGGCTGGGCATCTCTGTTTGCATCCTCAGGGGCTCGGTGTTGGTGCCTCCTCCTCAAGCTGTGCAAACAAAGGAAGAGAGGCACAGACACATCCATGCTTTACACTCCTCTGTCTCAAGGAGGTGGTGACGTTCCTGTCATGCCTCAAAGCAAAGCCGTGCCCAGGACACTCTGAAAGCCAGTTTGTGCAAGAAGGGACACGAGTGCAGTGGGAGGGCAGCAGGAGTGAGGGAATGGCCTCAGGGATGGCCGGCCATTTCCTCTGGGAATAGTTGTTTCTTGCTGAATGAATTCCCAGTGACCTGCTTTTCCACCTCTGGAAGCAGGTAAAGAAAGATCTTGGGAGACCTTTGCTCTTCCATGGAGATTTCCTAAGATGGCTCCCAAACCAGGCAGCCTCACCCTAAAAACCCTTTCTTTTCCATTTGCTGTTGCCATTGGCAACAGACTGTCCATATGGCCCTGCTTTCCATATTTTTTCTGGAATCTGGTACCCAGCATCCTACACAGTCCCACACTCTATGAAACACCGGAGTGCTTTAGGGGAGGGGAGTTTTCTGAGGTGGATGCTTGGGATTTGAGCCCACAGCCTTTGTAATGGTAGATGCATAATGATGACTCCTCACTAAACCCTAAATTAAGGCTGTGAGAGTGAAAGCTTTGAAGCAACAGAGGAAAATGTCATGGCTGTAACAGAAGCAGACTATCATGGAATGGTTTGGGTGGGAAGGGATCTTAAAGCTCATTCAGTTCCCATTCCTCCATGGGCAGGGACACCTTCCACTATCTCAGATTGCTCCAAACCCTGTCCAGCCTGGCCTGGAACACTTCCAGGGGTAGGGCAGCCACAGCTTCCACCCCTGTGTACTCTGTGACTCCTTTCCTTGACATATGATCCTGCCCCACCTCATAATTCCGTCCCCTGGGCTGTGACAAGCTGGCAGTGCCCTCATGATCCCGGCTCCGTACTCACTGGTGCTCGATCTGGAAGTTCAGGTGCCCGGTGAACCAGTCGTTGAAAAAGGACTGCTCAATGTTGCAGGTCGCTGCCATCTGCCAAGGAGAGAGAAAACTTGTGAGGATTAGGGATGGCTCTTCCCAAAATCGGGGTGAAATCTCTCTTCCCGAGCTCTGGGAGTGCAGAGCCTGCCGTGCTGGGCCCGCTGGGTGCAGCAAGGAGAGCTTTAATCCTCCCTCAGGGCCTCAGGTAATCAAACTCTCACTGCTGGTGATGTGATGTAGCAGCCCAAGCCCAGATTCCTAAATCTCAGCCTCTCCCATAGGATATCAGAGGGTTGGCAGCAGTACCAAGGTGGAAAACAGGGGGGAAATGGGTGGACACAGAGCTTCCCCATCCCCATGTGGTTATTGCCCAGGTTACCTTAAGTGCAATATTCTGACAATATTTCTTAGGTATTCTTGCTATTAATGGTCATAAAATTAGTTAGTTTTTTCTTAAAATCCTTAAAATTCAACCAAATTTTTGGTTGGGTTCCTCCCTCAGACGTTTTACTTGGATTTGCAGGGAGATAGAGCTGCCAAGATATCAAGAATATGGTTCTAAAGAAAAGGAAAGGGAGCACTCAGTCGCTCATCTTCCAGAACAAAAGGACAAAGGCAGCTTCCAAAATGAAGAGTCACCCCTTTTTCCTCAGCTGTTTTCCTGTGGAATCTACAGGCCTGGCCAAAACACCCAGGAACGTTTTTTGGATTTGCAGTCACATCCAGCTTCAGTCACCACGGTCATTCCCTCTCTCGCCTTGCCTCCAGGAGCAGGTAACCTTTTGATTGTCAAATTAATTGCAGAACTTTGGAATTCCATGTCTTTCCCCAGCATCACTGGCTCTGGGAAGAACATCTTTATGGGAGAAGTGTCATGGACAAGACACTCTATCCTAACAAGGGGTGGTGGTAGCTCTCACAAGCTTTGATTTGATTAAATCCCATTTTGGGCTGAGTCAGGGGTGTTTTTCCCCCTCTCCCAGTTACCTGGGAGCTCAGCCAGTCTCTGTGCTTCTCGGAATCAATTTCCATTGGAATGTGATTCATCTGGGTGACCCACACGAACCAGTGACTCTCCAGAAACCTGCGAAACCAGGAAAAATTGTGACAGTTTCTAGCAGAGGCGGGGATATCGGGTAACTAGAGAGGGGTTTGCAGGGAGCAGCAGAGACTTGGATGGATGTTGACAGGGAATTGCCTGGAATCATCCTTGTTCCAGGCTTGTTTTTTCCGAAAGTAGATGATCTGATTTTGCAATTTTGCTTTTTTTCCTTGCACTTTGAGTTTCATCAGAAATTTTGGGAATAATGGGCCGGTTGTGATAAGTTTTCCAACTTGATTTCAGACTTGGAGCATGCACAGAATTCCCTCCACAGTCAGCTGGGAAGAGGGTGGGATGAGGCACTCTGGGAGGGTCCAGCTGTGACCAGAGTGGGATCAGCAGTGTGTGAGAACAGGGAATGAGGAAAGGGAGGAGAATCCTGGCTGGACCATCGTGGAGCAGGGGGAGATGCAGGTAGAGTGCCAGAGGAGCTGGAATTGGGAGGGAAGCTGGAATTCCTGAGAGGGAGGTGAAGCAGTGGGACACAACAGAGCTGAGGCCAGGCTCAAACAGCACTGGAGGGACGGGAGAGCAGCAGGGATGTCCCAGAGCCCCTACCTGACAAACGTGAGGAGACACAGGGATCCCAGGATGCCGTAGAACGGGACGAAGGTGATGAAGTAGCGCAGGTAGTAGCTGATGGCCCAGGCCAGGTCCTGGCGGGAGAGAGAAAGCACCAGGCATCACTTTGCCCATCTTGGGTAACGTGTCCTTGCTGGGGATGTTGGGAGCTCTGGGCAATTCCTGCCTGCCCCCTGGCCTCCCTCTGTGCTCCAGTTTGCAGCCAGACCCCCCCATAAGGATGGAGGGAATGTTTCACTCACCGCCCAGAACCTGCGCTTGATCATGGTCGAGATGATTTGGATTTGGAAATACACGGGGATGAGCAGAGGCGGGAAGACTGCAAGGCAAAGGGAAATGGTTTGGCCATCAGAGGGGTGGGAAGGTGTGTGACACGAGGGACGGCTTCCATGGAACTGGGAACGTGCAGCTTTTCCATGGAGCCTCTCATGTGGAGGTTATTCCCAGCCTCAGCTGTTTTACGTTCCCTTGCTCATTCCCAGGTGCTTGGACATCCCTGAGCTGATTTTGGGACCTACACAAGGTCCTGAGGAAGAGTTGGGATGAGTTGAGATTTGAGGAGTTGCTCTGCTGATACAGTGGGGGCTGGAAAGGACAAGTGGCATTCCAGGAAAGGGGAAAGAGAAGAGGGTGGATACTCACTGAGGAAGAAGTACTCGTGCTGGTGGTTGTAAGGCAGGTACTTCAGCTTCTTCTTGCCATACTGCAGGACACAAGGAGACAGCTCAGCCTGGGACTGGGACATTCCCAGGTAAAAGCAGATTGTCTGCAGTAATTCTTCATTTATTGACCGGGGAGTTTTGACTGAATTCCCACCAGCAGGTAAGAAGCGATTTGGTGTGATTAAATACCCTGGCTTTGACACTGTGTTAGGTGTAAACTCAATTTTTAAAGATAATTTCTATTTACTGGATGGAATTTTGATGCACTTCACCCTGTGTCTCTGATGAGAGCTGCCAGCACCTCCATCTTTTACTAATATGAATGTGACAGGGATAAAGTGTGATTTTTTTGGAAGGGAAGGCTTGTAGCACCAATAAATCAGGCACATTATTCCCTCTGGGCTGAGCTCTGCAAGGCTGTGCGCTTGGCATCACCTGGAAAAGGATTGTATACCAGTGTGAGAATATTGGGACAGACTGAGCCTGGCCTAATATCAGATATTTTGAGGAGGAAATCCAGTTTTCTTTGTTAACACAAATGTTCAGGTTTTCCTTGAAGTCTGCTTTCTCAATAATACAAAATCTGGCTGAGAAACCATTTTTAATATTGCATTTCCCTGTGTTGTCTTTGCTGCTTGTCCATTTTCTTGGGGTTTTGTTTTTAAAACTAGAAATCCTTGTTCCATTGTGAAAAACACCATGATTTAAGTGCTTTGGGTAGGTTTTTATAAGCAGGCAGTAAATATCTTGGCTCTGGAGGGGCAGATTGAATTAAAATTAAAATCACTTGATGCTGGAAGATATTTGCTATGGAAATGGAAGGTCAGTTTTGAAATGCTCCTGCTGGCATACTGAGGAACACCATCTTTCCCCCTCATGTTGGTACTTCAAGCCAGCAGGATGATGTGGCCTTGAGTGGCTTTCTGCTTTCTCTCCAATCCCATCTGCATCATTTTTCCCCAGTTACCCCAGGACACTTTCTCCTGTGGTCAGCACAGGAAATGGATTGGGAATTAACAGTCAGCGCTGCTCCTCAGCCCAAGGGTTGGCTCCAAACTCCTGTCAGACAACGTGGCCAGACAAAATCCCTGGATTAAGCATTTCCTTTCTAGCATTCCTGGAAGTCCTGCCTGTGTAAGTCATGTCTAACAATGGGAGCCAACTCCTGGATTTGTGCAACCACTCTTCTCAGACAGTAGTTTTCCATGTTTTCCCCACTTTTTCCTTACCTCGACGGGCTGCGTGTCCCCGAGGACAAAAATGTGCAGCATGTTCACGTCTGGGTCCTTCTTGAAGATGTTGGGCTTGGCGTGGTGCTGGAAGTGGCGGTGGTTCCACCAGTTTGCAGAGGCACCCTGGGCAAGGAGAACAAGGAGTTTTCATCCGTGGGGAGCTGCTGCCAACGTGGGATGACCCAGTCATTTATGAGAACTAAAGTGGTGCGACTCAGACTGTGGCCAAAGTGGGAGTTGCTTTGGAAAGCGCGGCAAGCAGGGAGCGGTGGAGTTGTTGGTTGCTGTGAGACTGCTGGTTCCAGAGGAATCCCCAAGGATCATCCGTATTGAAAGAACATGGAATAAGTACACTCTGAGCGAGTTACAGGTCACTGTGTCTTCCCAGAAAATCCTGGAAGGGTTTGGGTTGGAAGGGACTTCAAAGCTCATCCAGTCCCAAACCCCTGCCATGGGCAGGGACACCTTCCACTAGCCCAGGCTGCTCCATGGGCAATGGTCACCAACTTTTTTTGTGCCTCTGCTCACTTTGGGAAGGTTGAGAGCCTCCCTTTCCTCCTCTGCCACAGCCAAAGTGATGCATTCCCAGAACTCCCTGGCTCCAAAATTCCCCTTACCTTCAGGTGTCCAATGACAAACTTGTGGACGATGTGGTTCCAGGAAGACTTCTTGAAGACGGAGAGGTGTCCAAAATCATGTTGCAGCCACCCTGCCTGGGCCTGGGATGAGGGGAAATCAAATAGTTGGGAAGCTATTGGGAATCAGAGCTAAGCAGGAAAGAAATGGAGGTGGAGGGCATGTTGGGAGTGTGAGGAAGATCTCTGTTTGTCACCTGGGAAGTTGTAAGGATGCAGGCAAGGATAAGGGTTGTGATCCAGCCGGTGCCGAAGTAGGAAGCCATGAGCCAAGCCAAAACTTCCATGACGATGATGTGGCCCAGGTAAAGGGAGAAGAACAAAGGGCTGGCTCGGAACAGGTTCATGTCCTCCGCTGTCTTCCGCAGGGTCCGGAAATCCTCCACCAGCTGGGACTGCAACGGGACAGGCAAGGGCAGGGTGAGGCTTGGGAGTGAGCCTGAGTGAGTTGTGGGATGGATGGAGGAAGGATGAGCTCCATGCTAAAGACCCTGGCTCCATATTCCAGCTTTTTTTTGCCCTATATTCCTAGGAGTAAACATCCTGGCTGGTCTGAGCCCACATCCTGACTTCTTGGACCTGGAGCCAGGAGAGTAATCCAAGCTCTGCTGACTGTCCCATCACCCGATGGCTCTTGTCTGAATGAGCTTCCCGAGCACCAGGGAGAAGCTGGAGCAAGAAGGAATTCAGTGCTGTTGTGCCTGATTCCAGAGCTGTGATAATGAGCACCCGCTATCACCCGTCATCCATTCACTCCGTGGGCCAGCTCCTGTGCAGCCACCCGTGAGGAGCATTCCTGGGTCACCGGGGGCCAGCGTTGTCCCCTCTGCTGTGAGTGACACGGATCTATCACAATCATGGCCAGCCACAAGCAACAGGGCAGGATTGAGTTTCCTGGCCGGAGCCGCTTGTGCCACGCTCTGGGCCTGAATAATGGATGAGCAGGGAGACAGAGCTGCCCTGAGGATGGGCAGTGGCTGCTGCTCCTTTGCTCAGCCACCACGTCTGGGGACTTGTGTTTTGGAGCTTGGTCACCAGCAGAGGAGCAGCAGAAGGGACCACAGTCACCAGAGCTGGTGCATATTGCCCATTCCACGTGTCTCAGCTCCCATTTCCCTTCAGGGTGGGATCAGTCCGGCCTGGGTGCCTGGAATGGGCCGCCAGAAATTGGCTGTCAGTGGCCCTGTGGGAAAGGAAAGGTTTGTACAGCCAAAAGTGTCACCCCCTTTCCATGCACATTTGAATCCATGATAGGATGCAAATACGGCTACGTGGAGATGTTCAGTCACTGAGTACTTCTCTCCCTCTCTGGAGAACATCCCAAGAGGGAAAAAATGGTGGGAATGGCCACCCTGAACCCCAGCTGAGGAGCAGAAACTCACGTTTTTGTCTCGGTCCTGGCTGGGCTCCCCTGGAGCGAGTTCTCCGATAAGCAGCGGCTTGAGAAACTTCTGCACCAAGGCGGGGTTGATGTGGAAAGCCTGGAATGCATCCTGGAGTGGAAACAGGAGGAGCTGTGTGAGATTCAGGAGTAAGATGTGCTTCCTGTTCACTGTGTCGTCCCCACCCACCTCCAGCAACTGTGGGACCTGTGGAAGAGGGGGGCCAGGTGACCTCCAGCTCTGTGATCACTCTTTGGGACATTAATTCCACTAAAGCCTGATGAATTTGCTGTCCTGGAAATGGTGAGACCTGGGATGGCATCCAGCCATATGGTGAAAGGCACCTCAAGAAATTCTTTCTAAGCAACTAAATACTTAAATCCTGTTAATTCCCTTAGAAGGTAGGCAGAGGGGAATTTGTGCAAATCCCTCCTAGGATATAAATACCCTCCTTCCTGGAGGCAAGTCAGGAGAGGGGGTGACTGTGGTGACTGCAGCTGGATGTGACTGCAAACACAAAAAATATTCCTGGGTGGTTTGGCCAGGCCTGGAGATCCCAGCAGTAAAACAGCTGAGGAAATAGTGGTGACTCTTCAGAAGAATAATGCCTTGTTTGTGGATAAACTCATGCATGAGTTTATCTGACTCTTCTTTTTCTCTATTCCTTCCCCTTTCCACATGTTTTTGTCTGCCTGTATCCCATAGGTGCCTGATGCTCGTAGTGAGATCTTGGCCAGATCCTTTCACATGGCACAGTCGGAATTTTAACCCAGCAGCAGGGCCAGAAAGCTGACCCAGGTCAGGAACCCTCACTCTGTCCCTGCCCTTTCCTCACTGCCCAGAACTGGAGTCAGCTCTTGGAATTCACCTGGGAGAACTGGAAAGATTGGTTCCGTGAAGTGCTAAGAGAGTATGGAAAAAAAATAGTTAAAAACGGGAGTCAGGAGCGCCATGCTCCAGCCTTCCCGCCCTTGTCCCAGTGCCTAACAATTGTAGGGACCAACTAAAATCTCCCTCCTGGCTCTAAAGAGAAAGGGCGGACTGGAAAGGGCTCCCTGTGTCCAGCTGACCCTTCTGGGAGCTGCCCCCCATCAAAAGTCTGGGGTTCAAAGATGCCGGGAAACGACCTCGGGCCCAAAGTCCGCCCAAATCAATGGAAACTTGGACCCATAACTGTGTCACTGAAATGTTGACTCTGGTTCCTGGTTTTCTTCTCTGGAACGATTTACAGAAGATGTGAAAGAGGAAGGAAGAGCAGAATGAGGGGGGAAGTGAATAGCTGACCACTGCAAGGCTCTGCAGTTTTGGGTGCAAAAAAAAGGGGAAGAAAGGGAAAGCGAGAGAGGGTGACACGTAAGAAGCATTAAAAAACGTTGATTCAATACTATTTTAACTGCTGGGAATAAAAAAGTCTTTGGAGGTCTGATTGGGTGCTCACTGCCTGGAGATCCTGCAAGAGATGGAAGGATGGGCTTTTTATTACTTGTATCTCATGAAGCTCCTGTACTCCTGTACTATAGGTCCCAAATACAAGATAGCACCTGGATTTTGGAATTGCCCTCAGTTCTGTACTGCAGGAGATAAAAAGCTCAAGGAAGAAGATAATCCCAGGGAAATGCTGTGTGATGTTGGCACTTGACCTCCCAACTTTGTGATCTACTGACCAAATAAGCCGAAGTGTTTTGTGGGATGTGGGAATTGTTCCAGCTGCTTTTGGTGAAAAGAAAAAAAAAAAAGCTTTGTGTAATGGAGATATGAGCTGTACCTGAGCAATGGAAGTGCTTAGGGCGATCAGCACACTTTTACATCCCCAAACACCTCTGGGACAGAGACACTGCAAAGTGTCCCTGCCTTCGTGTTCTGTGCGTGAGGTGACACCAGGACAGGTTGGCCCAGACTGGGATGTTGTGTTTAAAAAAAATCATAAAACCATGGAATGGTTTGGATTGGAAGGGACTGTAAAAATCATCTCATTGCAGGGACACCTTTCATAGACCAAGTTACTCTAGACCCCGTCCAACCCGGCCTGGGACACTTCCAGGGATGGGGCAGCCACAGCTGCTCTGGGCACCCTGTGCCAGGGCCTCCCCACCCTCACAGAGAAGAATTTCCTCCTAAAATCCAATCTAAACCCACACAAGATCAAGGCCAAGCCTTTCTCCCCTTGAATGGGAGAGGGTTTTTTGGCAGAGAAGCTGCAAAACCGATGCCAATCCTGGTTTAGCACTCGGAGCGGTGATTTAACAATTCCAGAGCACTTTTAAGGCCATGCCTTCGTGGAGTGTGGGATGCAATGTAGGGTGGGGAGGTGGGAGGAGAAGCAGCAATCCTGGAAGCACCAGCCTGTGTTCCAGCCTCCCTTTCGAGGATTCCAGACAACTGCAGTAGCAAGATGCTTTTTGGTTGCTAATGGAGATATTGGAGTTAAATTCGTGGGGATAGGAGTCAAACTCCTCCTGTTTCAGCAGCTCTGTGTTTAAGCAGTTGAAAGCAAAACCTGGCCCATCTTTTTGAGGAAGAAAGCTATCCATTCAGAGGATTTACTGAGAAGGCACAGAAGGGCCAAAACGCAGCTCAGTGCTTCAAGGAAAAGGATGGAAAATAACCACGGGAGGCAGGGAAATGGGGCCTGATGGAAAGGGAAGGTTCTGCCAAAAAATTTTGTCGCACATGGAGCCTCCTCCTTGCTAAGGTGTCAGGAGCTGTGAGAGACCAGCAGTTCCTGTTGCTGCTTGGTCTCTGCACGTTTTTGGAAGAGATCTGAGGAAGCTTGCGTTTCATTAACACGCCCTGAGGGGAGAACATGCTCTCTGGATGCACTTCTGAGGAAGGTGGTTTTGAGGGAAACTCCAGACAACAAACAATTTATTTCTAATTTGTTCCTTTTTCAAGGTTGGGTTTTTTGGGTTTTTGTTGTTGTTGTTGTTGTTTGGTTTCTTGTCTTTTACGTTGCTGAAACCTGAGAGGTGGCTGAACCCAGCGCCGGAGCAGCAGCAAATGGTTTGCTGCCCTTTTTTTTTTTTTTCCTCTCTTTTCTGTAGCAACCTGTAACCAAATTCTCCAGGGAATTTTCTCCTGGGAAAAAAAAAAAAAAGCCAAAAACTAAAAAGCTCCTTGTTTTAAAGCTTCCTCACAGAAGCAACTTTGAGTCACAGCCTGGCCTCTGTTTAACCCTCCCTGTGCTTGGCTGCGTGACTCTGCATGCCACAGGCTCCTCACTGGAAAAGGGGAGATTTGGGACACTTTGCTCCTGAATCCAGGGCTCGAGGCACGGCACAAGCAGGAGACAAAGGCAAACCAGCAGGATTGAAGCAGAGCGATCCCTACCAACCCATCTTCCTGACACCGCGGCTCCGGGGTGGGGGGGACACCTGCATCCGCTCGGACCGAGCCGGGTGTCCAGCAGGTGCTGGGGACATGGGGACAGGGGACAGCGGGCAGCTGGCTCCCTGCAGGGAGGGAAGGAGCTGTCAGAGGATGCTGCTGGAGCCGGGAGAGCCGCGGGGGTCGGTCCTTACCGTGGCATCTTCGCCGGCGCAGTGTCTGATCACTCGCTGGCCCCCCGGGTGCCTGTCTGCCCACTTGGTGACATTATAAACCTTTCGCTCTATCACCAGCCACGTGTCCGTCCTCAGGTTGTGCTTCTGGATCTCCTCCCAGGTGTAGAAGCGGATCTGCGCCGCCGGCTCCCCCGAATCCCCTCCTTGCTCGCCCCCTTTCCCCATGGGGCCGCTCGATTCTTTGTCTTCTTGCCCAAAGGGGGAGAGGAGGGGGGGAAAACCCGTCCCCGCGCCTCTTGGGGATGTGCCGGAGGGGAAGCGCTTTCCTGGCGGGATTGAACTCAGCTGATCCCCTGCTCCCTCCCTTCGCCTTCGCTCATGTCCTCCCTTCTCTTTGTTTCTGGCTTCCCAGCCCTTGGAATCTCTCCGCCTGCTCGGAAGTGCCCCCTAGGCTGGCTGTCCCCGCACTGATGCACTTTATCCTCGCACATAGCCCTGCGTTTTGAGGGAAGCTCGGCCCCTTCCACCCACACCCCCCCGCACCCCCCCGCACCCTCCTCTCGGGCATCC